>JAADXI010000453.1:0-21482 GCA_023337615.1 Pythium brachiatum | reverse complement strand
GATCGTCAGGTGGTTGGTGTCCAGCACCACCACAGGCTTGCTGTCCTTGGTCACATCCGCCGTGTACTCGATCGTGTACTCGGCGAAGCCGTGGAGCTGCTTGGCGTCAAAGTCGATGTCGATGACCCAGTGCAGGTGCTTGAACTGCACCTCCGTGAGGTTGGCGTACGAGTGGTGCGCCAGAGGACGAGGGCCGCACATACTGGTACAGTAGTTGGAAGAATGTTCTGTTCTCTAGCTCGTTAGCTCGTGAGGTGGGCAGCTCCGCTTTGTATTGACGAAGGGAGAAAGTGAAGAATCGAGAATGATACGCTGGCGGCGATCAGCCACAGCACAACTCGCCACACTGAACATGACAGACATCACGTTTCACATTGCAGGCAAAGTCTCACCTTGTTTTGCACGGTTTCACCTTGTTTTGATATATATCTCCTCATGCATCCGTGAAATATTTCCTAATGGTTCTGAAAACTATCATCCAGTTCTTGTAGAGAGATGACTGCAGTATTACTGCAAACCTCGTGTCTTTAGAGACTCTGTGTCACTATCACGTCCTCGGATTTAAACTCTGCGTTTGTAGCGTCACTATATCGGGGATTGACACTCAATGACTTGCGTCACTCGTCCTCCTCGTCCAGAAAAGACGCCACGCTCCCCCAAGCATCCATCTTCCTGTGAATATGACGACGCCCCACGACACCCCAGGCAGCTACACAGCAGCGAAGCAACTCCATACGTTTGTGCTCGCAACTCTGGCGCGAAGCGGCTTTCTAGAACCTCCTGGAGCCGGCCGCGAATGGCTCCATCTCCAGCTCGTGAATCGCCATTGGCACGATGTCATCGCAGGCATCGTCTTCGCCAATGCCACGCTGCTAGTGACCCACGAAGACTGCGCGCGCCACCGCATCCCGCGTCGTGCTGAGCGGCCCGAGCGACTGCGCTTCGTGCTGGACAGACTCGCCGAGAGGCTTCCGTACCTGTCCATCTCCAAGAGCTACGCACCCGCCAGCATCGCGCAGCTCACGCGGTTCCACTCGGAGGTGCACGTCGACTCGCTACACAAATTGGCGGCCAAGGTAGAGCGCAGCATGGCGGCGTTGGATGCACTGGAGATGGAGGAGGGCTTCGTGAGTCCACGTGCGAATGGCTCCTCCAAGAAAGGACAGAACGGCTTCTCAGGCGACTCAGACACGCAGCCCATGTCGCCGTCGTCCAGCTACTACCAGACGCGGCCGCAGAAGCCCAAGAGCAAGGCCTCGTACTACGCGCAGTTCGAGTTTATCGATCTGGACGACGACACGATCCTCATGCGCCACACGCTGGACGCGGCTCTATTGGCGGCTGGTGGGGTGTGCCACGCAATCGACCGCGTCCTCGGTGAGCCTGTGCAGACACAGCCACCAGCTCATTCTCAGCCGCCACGCAATGCGTTTTGCGTCGTGCGGCCGCCTGGCCACCACGCGGAACCGCAGCGTTCCATGGGCTTTTGCTTCTTCAACAACATCGGCATCGGCGCCTTCCACGCTCTGGACACGTTCGGTTTAGACCGCATCGCGATCGTGGACTTTGACGTCCACCACGGAAACGGCACGCAGAAGCGCGTGGAGACGGAGCCGCGATTGCTGTATGTGTCGCTGCACCAGTCGCCGTGGTATCCGCACTCGGGCTTCACGAAGGAAAAGGGCCAGCACGATAATATCGTCAACATCCCACTGCCTGCGCGGTCCTCAGGAGCTGTTTACAGACAGAAATTCCTAGACACGGTGTGGCCTCGCGTCGCAGCATTCCAGCCGCAGCTGATTCTCATCTCTGCGGGCTTTGACGGCCACGAAAAAGACCCGCTGTCCGACATGAAGCTCCAGGCTCAGGACTTCTACTGGATCACAAACGAGATCGTGGCGATGGCGTGGCACTGCTGCCAAGGACGCGTTGTGTCGGTGCTGGAAGGAGGGTATAACGCCAGCGCACTCGCCGA
Source organism: Pythium brachiatum (assembly GCA_023337615.1). NCBI lineage: Eukaryota > Oomycota > Peronosporomycetes > Pythiales > Pythiaceae > Pythium > Pythium brachiatum. The sequence continues at coordinate 19,507 of JAADXI010000453.1, read as the reverse complement.
CTCGGCGGAGCAGCACGTGACAGCGCTTCTCCACGGTGCGGTCCCCCACTCCCATCGTCCTGAGCGTCGCCACCACACTACCGGTATCAAGCCACAGCCATCCGCATAGCTCCGTAGACAGACACAGACAAAGAACAGACTAGCAGATAGGCATGTACAATAGAGACCCAAGTCCGCTGTGTGGATTTCACAGAGTTATCTAGCTCTACTTGGGCGCTGAGAGCAGTGTCTCAAGGCTCGACTTGAGCTGGTCGTTGGTCTTGCGCAGCACGTCGACCTCCTCGTGGTGCTTCTTCTCGTCCGTAGCCTTGCGCTCTTCCTCACGACGCTGCACCGCCTCACAGCGCGTGTGGAGCTCGTCGATCTGGCCCACGAGTTCTCGGTTTTCCGCCTCCAGCTGCCGGATCTTCTGCTCGGCCTCCATCTTTTTCTGCTCGGCCATGAGCGCCTTGCGCATGCCGAACGCGATGCTGCTCTCGTACAGCGTCTGGTACGCGGCGATGGTCATGCGTGCTTCATCACGCACACGCAGCAGCAGCAGTCCTCGCTCCGAACAGTTGATTGTGATCTGGCGGATCAGTTCGTCTACAGTAAGCCAGCACCACCAAATATGAGATCTCAGTGTGGATAAGTGAGACCACCATCCACTAGATCAATTACCGAAACACTGCGCGTAGAGCTCCTCACGCACGGGACAAATGCCCGTCTCACGAGCCTGGCGTTGCTGTAGACGCAGGTCCAGTTGCTCCTGGAGATTGACGACGTCCAGCCGCGTGGCGGGCGTGCTGGACACGTACTGGACCCAGAGCTGGCCGTCTTCGGTCCATTCTTTCGGCGGCAGAATCGAGTTGAGGATGTCCTCAGTCTGCGACTGCGACTGCGTGTGGCTGCCCGTGAACAGCGTGGGCTTCTCGGCCTGCTGGGTCTGGTTGCTCTTATGTGGCGCCGCTGCCGCAGTCGCGCTTGGCTTCTGCTGCTTCTGCTTGAGCGCCTTCTCCTTGGTCGTGTTGACCAGGATCGGACTGTTGTACTTGACCAGCGAACTCTGCGGAGGGATCATAGTGATAGGATCGATTGATATTGATTCGGCTTTGCAAGCGAGTTCTACTAGCAAGCGAAGACTCTCGGCGGCAGTGAAAACAAACGCAGCGATGTTAGAACAGTTGCCGCCAGAGGTCGCGGCTCTCGACTCGAACGGTTGCTGGTTTCATTTTCATTTTATGGACGTTCAGGACCCTCCGGGCTGGAAATGGCTCCAGCTCTATGATTCCATACAGCCTCAGGCACGGAGGTCATAGGTTGAAGATCACAGGCACTACGCATGGGCACGACTCACGGTCGGTGGTGGGAGCGGCTGTATCTTCACCGTAGAGATGCATGCCCCGTACTACAGTAGCAGGATTCATTAGCTCAAGGTTTGCCTGACTCTGGTTGGTGCCCTCACCACCTAGCGAGCGAGTCCTTGGTAGCGTGGGCATCTTACAGCACGGATACTGCGTACAGAAGGAAGCCGAGAACGGTGGCTACCAACCTTAAAAACGTCAGTCAGCTATGCCTCCAATCCTGCCTGCAGTGGAAAAATTGGCTTGCCCGCTGAACCCAAACGACCAACCTTCACATCCTCTACCATTCGATATACTATTTCGTATGATCATGTCAACTGCTGATTTGTAACGGTAATTGCCTCTCATATTGGATACAACTGACATATTGGATCTGTTCGCTTGCGGAGCGGAGTCCGAGCAGCAAGCTCTGTGTGTGTCGGCACTTGGGGAATCAATCGCACGCACGCTCAGTACTGTGGAGCCATGGGGCTGTTGCACGATCGCTTGATCCAGGCGTGTGAGAAAGGCGACATCGATGCAACGCGTCGCCGTCTGAAGAGAGGGCTGGATGTGAACGCGTGGGGTGGCCTGGATGTACGTGGTCTGGTCGGTAGTACAGTAGAGCTTGTGAGGCTGACGCTGGCTGGCTGGATCTAATTGCATGAGCAGAATGAGACGGCGCTGATCGCCGCCACTATCCGCGACCAGCTCGGGATGGCCAAGTATCTGCTGGATGAGGCTGGTGCCGACGTCAATGCGATCGACAAAGTACGAGCTTAGTCTGCATCGATCCAGTGGTGAAGTGCTCATAGTGTTATGATACATACAGGCGCACCGGACGGCGCTCTACTACGCGCAAGGCAACGACATGGCGGTTCTGCTGCTCTCCAAGAGAGCCGAAGTCAACGCGCGTGATCAAGTGAGTTTGTATGGCTGCACGTCCCATGCAAGTCGTGGAGTACTGACTGATACTATAGGACGGGGTGACGCCGCTGCACGCCGCGTGTGAGTGGGTTCGTGACGACGTGGTGCGAATTCTTCTGGAAGCTGGAGCAAGCGTCGACGCCACAAACAGAGTGCGTCCTTTGCGTCTCTCTCTCTCTCTCTCTCTCTCTCTGATCTCTCACCTTTCTCACTTGGGTATGATATAGAGCAACGAGTCGCCCATGCGTCACGCTATGGCGGGGGCTGCGAGATATCCTGAGGATCTGGGAGCTGCGACGCGAGTGCTCCAAGATCTCGTTCGCTACGGCGGGCAGTGGCATCCGAGCTGCGAAGAAGAGCTAGATAACCTGCTCTCCGATACAATTAAACGCTGGCAACGGGTCGGGTCGGCACTGCGCCATGCCGTTCTCCACTGGATCGAGCAGCACCGTCTCGGCGTCCCGCTCTCGAACATACCGGAAGAAGAGATCGAGAAGGGCTTACAAGCCACGCACACGTACATCCAGGAGCTCCAGGCCTCGAGCCAGATCGTGTGTCGCCGCACGATCTGTGTGGTGGGCCCCACCACCGCAGGCAAAACCAGTCTCATCAAGTCGCTGATAAAGAACCAAGTATGTTGCGAGCACATTGACGACCGCACCATCGGCATTGACCACTTTATCTTGGAGTTCGATGAGCCAGAGGCTATGATAGAAAGCGGGAAGCGACGCACCCACCAAGTCAAGTTCTCGGACTTTGCCGGCCAGGACGTGTACCAAGTGATGCACTCGCTGTTCTTCACCAAGCGCACGCTGTTTCTGATCGCGGTGGATCTCAACGCCTACAGTGTCACGCTGCTCAAGTGCGAGATGCTCACGCAGGACGACGCCAAGCTGCAGCACCGGATGAACGAGTACGTGGACCGCACGGTGTTGGCGTGGATCCGCATCATCTTGGCGCGCCAGCCGGACGCGGAGTTTGCGTTCATCTACACTAAATACGACACGATCGCCAGTGGCCCGGGTGTCGATAAGCACGAGGTGCTGGCGCACGTGGAGAGGATGCTGCAGCGCGTGATTGCGATCGTTTACGATATGAAGCGAGCTAAACCACGAGCCCGCGACCACACAGTTAGAGCGGCCAGTGCGGTTGGGAATGTTACCACTGAACGTGAGACGCAGCACTGGTTCCAGAGGATGCGACGAAGCGCCAATGCGATCGTGGACAGTATGAGGTGCTCGGAGAATGCAGTGGTTGTTACAGGCGACACACCATCCACACAGCCCACGCCCGTCACACCAATCACACCCATCACGCATCTGTGGGACGCAAGACTCGAGCACTGCAGAAAGCACAGCGTGACTTCCATTGTGACCAGCTCCACGACTGTGTCTTCTGTCCAGAGCGTGCGCAATGCGCTCGAGCGGCTGATCATGGCGAGTGGGCGAAGCTACGAGACGCCGGAAAAGTACATGCGCGTGCTTCGCGCTCTCCTCCACAAGCGGCAGCGTGCGGAGAAGCTTCCAATCTACAGCCGAATCCAAGAGACTTTCATGGACGTCCGCAAGCTCATCAGCAAGCTACAGCAGGGAATCGCTGGTCTTGATACTGTGACAGCTGAGACCATCCTGCGCACGCTACGCGACTGTGTGGATATCCTCTGGTACGAAGACATGGAGGATGCGAAACTGCAGACGACTGTGATGCTGGATCCAGCGATGCTCATCGAGTTCCTTCGCCAAGTGATCAACCACAAGCACGCCACGGGCGCGATTGACCACGCCACGCTCTCGGGGCTGTCCTACTGGAGAGACTTGAACAGTGAGCAGGCAACGATGCTGGCGATGAAGCGACTGCTGCAGACCTTCCGCCTCGTGCATCCGGCCTCGGGGGATATGGCGTTTGACTCGGATCTCATTGTACCGTTGTATTGGAAGACCAACCAGCCAGCGATCTGGAAGTTTGGAGGTGAAGATCTGCGTCTGAATGCGCGAGGTTTTGAGGTCGAGACGGTCGCGCGGCGCGTGTATTGGGAGCTTCGCTTCACGCACTTCATCCCCGAGACGCTGTTTGACCTTCTTGTTGTGGCCAGCTATTCGCCCGTCCAGCCGTTGGAAGTGGGTCCGGATTGGATCTTGTACCGGGATGCAGAGCTGGCGGCGTGCCGCGTGATGCTCAGTCGCCACTGGAAGACCCACGAGCGCTCGCTGCTGCTCGAAGCCGTGCTCGCAAAGGCTCCTAATGCTGAAGAGCAAGCGGTGGTGTTGTGGAGAATCTTCAAGCGCCTGTGCAAGGCGTTAGCCGGTGTGCTCATGGAACACCCAGGCTTACAAGTCACGCGCTCGGCGCGCATGGAGAGTGAAGGCCGCCAGCCTAGTCTTGCCAGTGTCTTGCACGCGATGAACGAAGACGCGATGGATACCAGGTGGCTGCCTCCCGAGCCAGTAGCGGCAGAGTGCATCAGGCTCCTGGTGGGCCTACCAGCAGTGGCACAGCCTACCTGAAGGCTCGGTTCCGGATCGAAGTACTCTCCATTTCTCCATTTTTGCCCCCACGCCCTTTCGGGACCTGGGGACACGCACTGGGATACCTTCAGTACCAGCTACATACTCCTTTTCACGATATGCACCTCTTATAATACATCATACGGCACTCCTCATATGGTATCTGTTATTCGAGTTCCCTCTCTATGTATGCATTATCACAGGTATTCCGAGCTGCCCTTCCACAGCAGATCAATTGCAAGATCACGGCCTCGTCACTAGGCGTCATCTCCATTTCCATCTCTCTCCATCTCCATCTCAGCATGTCCTCTGACCGTCGAACCGTGCCGTACGTGCGCGTGAAGCGCCGCAACCAGACCGTGTTTGTGGACGCGTTTCCAGGCGACACGTTCCTGAGCGTGAAGGAAAAGCTCGCGGCGCTGTTTCCGCAAGTACCCAGCGCCGCCCACGTGCAGTTGTGGACGGGACTCAATGCCAAGGAAAGCAAGGAGCTCACGGACGTCGCGACGCTCGCGGACCACGAAGTCCAGAACGACAGCGTCATCTACATGTGCTGGAAGAAAGAGAGTACGTATCACACCTCACTACCACATCCTACTACTATTGTTGATACTAATGGTTATGTGTACCCCCGGCAGACTCGGACCAGTGGGAAGAGCTGAGCGTGACCAAGATCGACGCGCTCGGCGGCCCAGACGGCGGCGCTGCTAAGGCAGAGTGAACCACACTATGGTCCTCTCCCTTCTTTCCAATTCACTTATATTTTCCAATTGAGTATTCTCTATCTCTATGCTGTATTAAAATATGTACGACTAACCTCTTCTACAGATCGTCTTCGTCGTCGGCAGCAGCTCGCAGACGGATCTTGGCGTCGCCTGTGGCCTGGCGGTTGCTGCCAAACACCGCAGCATTAGCGTGCTTGGCGATGCGCGTGCCGAACTGGATCGCGCGCTTGGCCAGCGTCGCGCAGTTGGCGAGTCCGAGCTGTTTGGCCGCGAGCCGTAGCGCGAGTTTGTCGCCTTCGCCACGCTCTCTGTCGAAATCGCACACACAATCCAACGGCAGTGACGCGATGTACTGGACCACGCGCTCGTCCAGGAACGGGAACCGCGCCTCGCGGCCGTGGGCCGAGATACAGCGGTCGTCGCGGCCCAGGTTCCGCTTCCAGATCCGCTGCATGTCACGAGCTAGCTCGGACCGAAGCCCCTCTTGGCCATTCTTGAGAAACGCGGTCTTGTGGCGGCCGTAGCCGCCCAGTTGTTCATCAGCTCCAATGCCCACCAGCAGCACACGCGCTGTCGTCGTCGTGGAGGCCGGTTCCTGAGTCGTAGGGCTCGGGACGGACGACTCGCTCTGGGCTGTTGGCTCTTCTTGATCAGTCGGCTTCTTCTTGTCGCGATGCACACGACAGATCTCTCCATTAGAATCCTTCCAATGGGTCTCATACACACGTAGCAGGCTTGTCACGGCCTCTCCGTCTCCTTCTTGGCCCAGCATCACAGCCAATTGCTTACGGCTCGCCAGCACCTCGTTCTCATTCACGACAGCACGTTCATCTGCTGATTGGCTGAGCTTGGCGAGTAGCTTCTGGGCCTTGAGGCAGCACACTTTGCATACGCCCAACGCACAGCCCAGCTTGAGCTTGCGTTTACACTTGGTGGCAGGACAGAACGAGGATCGGTCCCCGTCTCCACTCGGAAACAGTCCCAGCGCCTGGATCGCAGCTTCTCCATTGAGCTGTTCACTGGCGACGCGCGTCTTGGCCAGAAACCCATTGAGGTCTCCGATATCTCCAAGGTCTCCACTAGCAGCATCCACGACGTGGCCCTGGCCACGCGAGAGAAACCAAAACGCTGCGCCGATGTTGAAGTCCATTTGGGTATCACACGGCGCCAGCAGCTCCAAGATCTGCTTTTGGTGGTCCAAAACACGGTCGTAAACCACGTTTACGTTGATAAACCGCCAGTTCCGCGTCGGAAACAACGCGACGAGTTCCTGGTACGATACTTGGGCCGCGAGTCGGTCAGGCGACTGGAACTGCGAGCCAGCATCAAAGCACACGTTCAGCAGATCAATGGGCTCGTCCGGATCCTCTACGTGGAAGTGGGAGAGTGCGGCGAGCACGACCGAGTCCAGGCCTCCGGAAAACAGCACGCCCACTCGAGCCGCATGGCCGTCGCCACTCGGTCTTGTGGGGATCGTCCGCACTCGCACGCCCACCGCGTTACTGAGAGCCGTAAGCAAGCCCTCGGCAGCAGCATCTACTGGTGATTCAGGAGGTGAGATGCGTGTTGGCAGACTGCAGGCGTAGGCGTCGGGCACAGTCGAGATTGAGGACGACTGGCTCGAGACAAGCGGCGTGTAAGCGTGAAAATGGAGCTGCTGGGCCGCCAGATCGAGCACGTAGACGCCCGTACACGGTAGCTCATCGAATGGAGAGGCTTTTCCGTCAACTGGAAGCACGACGGAGCTCAGGACGAGTCGCTGGAGGCTGGAGACGTCCAGACTGGGGGTTTCAGTCCCTAACGAGAGGACTTGGTCTTGAGTCTCTTGGTTTCCAGTGTGGAACAGCAGACTGCGGCGCCCGAAGCGGTCGTGGCCGAAGAATACACGCTGTGAGGCTTCGTGGAGCCATACAAACGCAAACGGGCCTTGGATTCGCTGCAGTACGTCGATGGCACGGGTTGTCGGGTCTTCACAGGACTCGCTCTCGTTGTGGAGGAGATCACTGAGCCACTGCGTGTCGTTGCCCGTGACCACGCGGTCGTTGTCGACGCCAAAGACCTCTCCGTTCCAGCAGAGCACGTTGCCGCTGGCGTCCGTCATAGGCTGTGGCGTCAGCGCGTCGCCACGCAAGTGCAGAACGGCACTGCACAGTCGAAGACGCCATAGTAAATCGCCATTTGCGGGGGCCACAGAGCGATCCACGCAGCTGAAGTGGTCGGGTCCGCGTTGCAGAAGCTTGGTCTCTATTATCTGAGCCAGCGGCGCGTCATGAAGCAGCGAGCGCTGCGCAATGGACGCCGCCGCGGCCCGCTCCAGGAGGAATGTGATGCCGCACATGATGAGGATGCGTGAGTGGCTACAACTCCTGGTAAGTTGCCGATAGTGACATCTACCAACTTGTCATTCTAAAGAGGTTAGAGGCATTATCACGAGGGTGTCACAATGCTGTGATGACGTCGGCAGTTCAACTGCGCACATCAAAGAAGTCGGAAAATGGAGAACCTCTCGCTGAATGAGCCAACGGCGGCGGGGATTTCCGCGCGTGTGGAGGGCGTGACGCAGCCAAAGCACGACGATAAGGGAGCCCAGGACCAGACGCAATCAGCCGCGAAGTTTTCGCATGCAACTCTGGAAGGTGTGCGCCAGCAAATGGCTACATTCGCCACGGAACGCAACTGGGAGCAGGTCCGTTCACGCGCTTTCGCGCCTTCTGCATTGCTCTTCGCGATTCCATGCTGATGGTCGTTGTGTATATACAGCACCACACGCCACGCAACTTGCTTCTTGCGTTGACGGGCGAGTTGGGTGAGCTGGCTGAGTGCTTCCAGTGGAAGGGCGACAGCACGTCGGTCGATGGTGCGTTCTTCCTACTCGTCCCAGGCCACATCTTCCTCATCAACTCACCCCACACCACTGAAAATGACAGACTGGCCAGAGGACGAACGCGTGCACTTGGGCGAAGAGCTCAGTGACGTGGCGCTGTACCTTGTTCGTCTCGCTGACCGCTGTAACATCGACCTCGCAGCCGCGATCCAAGACAAGATGATCAAGAACGCACGCAAGTACCCGGCTCATTTGGTACGTCAGCATCGAACTTCATGGCTTCTCGTGCGGACAGCTACTCATGTTATTGATAAATTCTCAGGTGAACGGGTCGTCCGCCAAGTACACAGCGTACGCGAACCACGACAACGATGACAACGCCACCACTGGGAAGGAAGCAAAAAAGGACGACACCACCTAGTCATCGTTGAAATGCTGTTCACGGATTGAAAGTCACAGGACTCAGAGGACGAAATGGAACGAAAGAGACTGGCACAATCGAGTTGGGGGGATTGACGCGACGCGCGAAATCCGCCACATCGCTGTTGCGAACATCTTGTTTTGCTTTTTTAAATAGGGGGTTGTTTGTGAGTATGAGTGAGTGGAGGGTTTGCTAGCATCTAATAATCCTATCAATCATGGCGGCACGATCAAATCAACACACCGATCGTCGAGAGGCGAGAGAGAGAAGCAGGCGAGACGCTGCAGAAGACACGAAGACGCTGGACAAGTCGATGTGATGAGACGCGAACCACGAGAGCAGAACAACGCGATCTCCGCATCCACGTCCAGCGCACCTGGCAGACTCGCACTGAGGCTTCCGACGTCGGTTCTTCTGCAGCAGCTCGACTTACGTTCACCGGAAGGTCTTGCCAACGCGCCGTGACGAACTTTCTCCCGACTCCAACGACCGCTTTTGAGAAAAGGGTCTGATCTTCGGCAACGAAGGCGCCGTGGACACGAGCGCCTCGTCGTGATCAAAATCATGGTCGATCGGCGAGCGGCCTTGGCTGCACTCCGGGGAGGTCACACACAGGGGCGACGCCACCAACACCTTGCTTCCGCTCGACGTCATCGATGAACTGCAGCGCGAGAGATCTCCCACGATCGAAGCTTCGACGTGGTTCGGACTCTCGGCATTGCGTGCAGGGTGGAACATCGACACGAGCTTGGCCAGACTTGCCGGTAGCACTTGTGTGTCAATGTACGGTTCCGCGTACGCCGCGAGCAGGTACGTTGCCGTGTCTAAGACAGAGCAGAGCACACACGGTTTAATATCCACGGTTCCATCATCCACAACAAAACCTGGCTTCCCAGGGCATTGCGGCCCTGACAAGCCAGGAAAGGAGCGCCAAATATATACCTTGCAAGGTATGGAACGGGGTCGATAGCACGTCCCACCATGGAGCGCCTTCCATCGTGCACAGCTCTTCCGGTACGTAGTTCTCGTACAGACCCGCCAGGTAGACCGCAGCTGCGGCCAGGTCCACCGGCTCGGCCCGCAGACACGCGCATGTGTACATGCTGTCGTTCAGGAAACTCCACGCGACCTGCTTCAGCTTGGCACAGTGGCGCTTGGCATCCTCTGGTCGCTGCAGCAGCCGCACGAGCTTATCGACCTTTTCGTTGATGAACTTGTACGGGTGCGTGATCGTGAGATCGTACGCCATCGCATGGAGCACCACGCCCTCCATCGAGATGATCTTGCCGGCAATCACGGTCGGGTCATGCTTCTGGATGGCAAACACTTGGTCTCGTTCGACCTGATTCCGCACCACAATGTACTCCTTGGCCACGTAGCCAATCTTCTTCGGGGACTCTTCGACTTTCGACGCGAGCAGCACACACGCCGCTGCCACGAGGTACTTGTCGTAGCGCACGAGCGACTGGCGCATGTAGAACCGGTGAAAGTAGTACTGCGCACTGACGATCGCGAGCTTGGCGAGATCCAGCGGCTTGGACAGCTTCTCGATAAAGTCGCAGCCCTTGCGGCGCAGCTTCAGCTCGTCCTTGGGCTTCATGCCATCGCACTGGGACGGTGTGCAGCGCAGCTCATCGTCGGAGAAAATCCAGTCAGACGCCATGCTTGTGAGGAGGTGGAGGGGTTGTGGGGAGGTTGGGAGGATGGGACAAACGGGGAGGTGGGGTGGGTTGAACGACTGCTACATGTTCCACATACATCGTGAGATAATCGTCCTAATCCTGGCGCTTCCAGTGTGCGCATTGCGACTCACCGTTCGGAATGGGGATAATTTAGGATCTATCAAACCACATAAAATACGGGCAGCACACACGAGCAGGAGAGAGAGCGAGTCGATACGACGGGAGACAGAAGTCGCGAGCGGAACGGAGGATTCACACTCAACGAAACGACTGACGATATCGACGGACGGACTGCTTTCTCGCTGGGCACGTACGCTGTCACGCGCTTGTTTTGGATGGAAATGGAGGAGTTGTTTCTGGGAGTTTCTGGGCGTTTATGTGGGCGAAAAACCGCGGCACTCAGTCGCTTGGGATAGCAGACACGAGCTTCGCGGACAGGCGAGAGGTCGTCACGTAGCTGGCTTTCTCTACCAAGAGAAAGAGAGGCTTCGCGACGCCGGGGAGGGAGGACGAGGTCGAGTTCGAGGGCGGGAGCGACGCGGAGAAACGCGGTCACACTCGCTCAACGGAGACGAATCGAACGGGAGTAGGGGGAGACGGGAGAGATGGAGAGGAACCTGACGAAGGCTTCTTCCCTGTGCTTCCTGGACGACCGACAGACCCTTGGAGATGCGAGAGATGCTTACACGTAGCGTGGCTTGCTTCACTCGCTTCCTTGGGTTTCCTTGGTGGTTGTGCCTGAGGTTGCCAGGCCGAGGCGTGAGAATTCCCCCCCCTGCGTCTGGTTTTTCTATAAAAACCCACCCATTTGAATCGCACATGAATCGCAATGAATTGCAGGTTGAATTGCACGCGCGAAACGGATGGACCACACGACACTTGAAAACTGTATGCGCGCGGGAACAAGCGGCGAGGCGACGTCGGCGAGTAAACACGGAAAGAGTGGAGACCGACGGAGATTCAACGTCAGGTCACCTCGCCCGCACGAGAATGTTCTGGACGCAGAGGAGATGGGTTGAGAAAAGTGTTCTGGTCCGCTGGCTCTGGATGGTTCAGCACGCCAGCTGGGAAACCGATTGTGGATCTGGACCTTGATCTGGACCTGGTCCGCTTCATGGTCAATATGCGATGGGCTTGTGGACCGAGCTGAACGATCGAAGGACTGAGCCGACGGCGCTGTGCATGGAGCTCGTGCGCGCGCTGCTTGTTCTCGACTCGTACTGGATATCCACCGACGCTGCAACCCCCGCCATAAAGCTGAGACTCTAGGCTTCATGGCAAGAATCGATTTATCATCAGAACATGCATATTGCCCTCGTAATCGCGCGAACATACCTGGCTGACTGCTCGGAGAGATTCTTCACCGGCTCGACACGCGATTTCTCGTCACCCACGCCACGTCAGAGCGCGCGTCCGGCGACGTTCGATCAGGAATTCATCAGGCTTTCACGATGTGTGCTCTACATCGCGAGATTCTGAATGCCGCCGACAGTGCAGCTCCGCGACTGACTGCGACGCGAAGCACTTCCCATGATTCGCACTGTGTGACCAGTGCAAAATGAGGCGATGACTACGTTCACGGCTTCTGCAGCAGCTGGCCCAAGAAAGTTGCTGTGATGGGGGAAATTGTTCTGAGGTTTTTCTCGTTCTGACCGGGCAAAACAGCAACTCAGAGTTGCACCTCAATGTTCGACACGATTCAAGCAACCTTCGTGCAACATTCGACTCAGTGACCCAACATGGCTACATTCTTAGCCAGCTGGCTCTTGAGATGGTCTCACCAATGGAGATCCCTTCAAAACGACCGGTTTCGCTAACGAAAACCCTCTGCACTAATTGCCAATTGGTATCCGCTGGTTCAATTGTTTTTACATGCGCTCGACAGCTTCTAGGCCCACGAGATCCAGTCCGCGCTTGAGCACTGCGTGGGTTGCAGCGCACAGCAGCAGGCGCGAGTCCTGCTTGGCGTCGCCCAACACCCGGCACTTTTCGTAGAAGGCGTGGAAATGGCTTACCACGCGGAACAAGTAGTCGCACAGATAATGTGGCTGCAGGTGGGTCACGGTCGCTGTGACTTCGTCGTCAAACTGGGAGAGAAGCAGCGCGAGTGCTCGCTCTGTGGGCTCCCAGTTGTCGGACGCATGTATCAGCAAGTCACGTGCATCAGTCTGAAGCGTCAGCACTTCACTCCAGTCTTCCACACTGCGGAGCCCTGGATGCACGTCCCGTGCGCGACGGAGAATGCCGTTCAGTCGCGCTGAAGCGTAGAGTAGATAGACGCCAGTGTTGCCCTTCAAGTTCAAAACGTTGTCGAAGAGGAACTTGTAGTTTCGCTCTCGCTGTTGTGCGAGGTCGAAATAGCGCACGGCGGCATCACCAATGCGACCGTTGAGTGCGGCCGAGGATTCCTCGTCGCCACCAGGAAGAACGGAGCGGCGCTGGCATTCGGCACCAGCTTCGTTGAGAAGGTCTTCCAGATAGTCGAAAGCGCCGTTACGAGAGCTCAGCTTCGTGCCGTCCTTGCCCAGCACAAGACCAAACCACGCGTGCGTGAGCTTGACCTGGTCCTCGCCACCGTCACGATCGAGCCACCCGGCACGCTTGGCGGCTTCAAACAAATGCTGAAAGTGGAGCTGCTGGCTCTGGTCAGTGACGTACACAATCTCGTCGTACTTGGTTGAGTCAATGCCTGGGAAGCCAAAGATGCGCGAGTGAAGGCACGCGAGATCGACCGTAGCGTACAGGAAACCACCATCCTGCTTCTGGATGAGCATTGGCGGCGTGTCAGGTCCATCGAGGAAGATACACAGCGCTCCCCGCGATTCTACTGCGAGGCCAGAGGCCTTGAGCTCTTTAAGGACGTCTGGGATGAGCTTGAGATACGTCGATTCTCCACGCTCAGTCACGTTCACACGCAAGCGCCCGAAGATCTGTGCAAACGCGTCTTGACTCACTTCACAGGCTCGCTTCCAGGTCGCTTCGACCGCTGCATCCAAACCCGTGCCTTGGGCTTTCCCGCTGCCGATGCGTTGCAATTGGATCACAACATCATCTACACGAGCCTTGAACTGTTCGTCGTTGCTGGCGATCTTCTTCTTCCCAGACTCGTAATACCGACCGAGCTGCTGATCTGTGAGTGTCTCCAGCGGAACGCTTTGGTCCATGAGCTCCACAATGAGCGTCGCGAACGCAGAGCCGACGTCACCTGTGTGGCTGATGCGTGAGACCTTGTGGCCACGGAACTCGAGCAGATTGCTGATGGTGTCGCCGATTACACTCGACCGCAAGTGGCCAACGTGCAGCTTCTTGCCGTAGTTAGGCGCGCAAAAGTCCACGAGAATCGACTTGCTTTCGCCTGGCGTTGATGGCGTTGGCGTCACGCCCAGTGTTGCCATGTCCATCACATGCGACGCCAGCCATTTGTTTTGGAGCACCAGGTTCACGAAGCCGCCTTTCGACACAAACGCATCTCGCACAACATGCGCATCTTGGTCTTCCAGAGTCTTGATCGTATCCGTGGCAAACTGCTCCGGCGAGACACGCATGCGGTTGCCCAGCATGAGCGCGACGCTGCTTTGGTAGTCGGCGTTCGCCTGCATCGAGCGGCGCACGCCCAGAAACGGCGGGAGCTTCAACTGCGGCAGCTCCAACGCGGCGGGATGCGCGCGCTGCAGCGCTCCATGGAGCACGCGCTGCAAGTGCCACGAGCAGGACAGCGCCGCGCGCGCCGGCGCCGATCCACCGCTTCGCGCCATTGCCATTCTCGTGATTCCTGGTGTGTGGCTGCAATTGGATCGCAGCGACAAAGTTGCGCGCAAGTTTCTTTAATGGTGCAGAGTGATTGTTTCAAGCAACATAACCACCACGATTCCTGTGTGCAACATAACATCCGCTCTTCATTCGACTCATTCGACTCCCTCCATTGCCCCGACGCGGGATCCCGAGGAAAGCAAGAAGAAAGCGGGGGGAAATGGAGACGGCGGCGGCGTGTCCTGTGTGTCTGCAGCGCTTCGACGTGCCCTCGGCCTTCGCGCTTCATGTAGCTTCGTGTACGATGTCTGCGCTGCCCGAACCTGCGGCTCCCGGAGCCTCTGTGGCCGCGCCAACGGCCAGTTGTCCGATGTGTCACATGGTGTACACGAGCGCGTTGGCGGCCCACGAGATCGAGTTCCACGAGGAGGAATGCGAGCGCTTTAACGAAGAAGGAGAGCCACTGACGCTCGTGGGCGTGGACCTGAACACCATCAACGGCGCGGCGTCGGGGGCTGCGACAGCACCGAGCAGCGGTGCCAAACGCACGCGCGAAAGCACTGACGCCAGTGCCACGAATGCGACTGCCGCGACGCCCAGCGTCAAGCTCTTCCCGTCGTTCTGTGCGGTGTGTGACGGTGGCGGGCGTACGCTGCTCCACTGTGCGGGCAAGTGTGCGCGGTCGTTCCATCCGCTGTGTATCGAGGAGATCAACCTGACCAAGGACTTCGCGGCGAGTGGATCCGTTCGAGCGCCAGTCTCCGCTGCTTCTTCTACGGGGTCCAGCGTGTCGTCGTCGCTGCTGTCGGCCGGAGGATCGGCGTTTTTTGCCTCGGCTATCACGCGCGACAAGAAGGCCCAGAAGCAGTGGGTCTGTGGCGAGTGCACGCGTGGTCTCCACACGTGCCAGCTCTGTGGCTTCCTGGGCCACGAGTCCCACGAACTGCTGCCGTGCTCGCTGCCTGACTGTGGGTTCTTTTTCCACGCCAAGTGTCTCCAGTCGCAGAACCACCGCATGCAGAGCCCGTTGGTGTGTCCGCGCCACACGTGCGACGTGTGCCACGCTATGGAGACCGATATCTCGGCCTGCTCGAGCTGTACCAAGTGCTGCAAGTCCGTGCATATCCGCTGCCGAGAGACGCCTGCCCCAGCCACACAGACGCGGACTCGGGGGGACGTGATTGATGTCAACTTCCACGTGTGCGACGACCACAAGCCCACGAGTGATGCAGCTTCGCCGAACCTGACGGAGGAACGCAAGCTCGCGCAGTTTGTTGGCCTCAAGATGAACTCGCGACCAGGAGACGTGGTGCTGATCCTGGAGTATGGCAATCTGCTGCTACCGTCAACGGCGAAGGAGGCGGCACCGGCAGCGTACAACCAGTGGGGAGTCGTGCAGCGTGTCGAGAACCTCGGCGATGGAATCTCTCCGGCGTGGTGGACGCAGTTGCTAATCGTGATGCTGTTTTCGGACGACAGCACAATCTCGGTCGCGAATCGATACGTGCTTCCTCTCAGCGCGATGAAGTTGTACACGAGCCCGACGCTCATGATCCGCGACGCGATCCAGTGGTATGCGATGAGTGAAGCGAACCTGCGGTACTTGGAACAGCCCCAGCAGCATGATGCTGCCACCGCCATCGTTACGGCGAGTCAAGCAGCAATCTTCCAGTCGGTCGAGCAGGCGTTTCGAGCACGAATGGACGCGTTGGATGTGTCAGCGACGAACTTCGGGGCCGACGCAATGCGTGGCTTCACTGCCTGGCACATCTACCTCCACTCGACATCTCGCTCGTACGCCGAGACCAAGGCGCCAGTGTACATTGCGCTCGACACGCGTGGTCGAAGCCGATCAAACACCGGCGTGGTGATCGCATCAGAACGAACGCAAGTATCGACGTTTGAAAGAAGTCAGGGTGATGAGGATGTCGACATGGACGGCAGCGGCTCCAACTCAAACCAGGCTCGTGGTACGACAACCTCGTCGACAATGACAGCAAAAGGATCTGGAAGCGTTCCATTCCGATCGGCCTCTGCGACGAGTGGTGCTCCAGTGGAGGGAGACGTATTGGACGTGATGGCAGACCTGCTTCGAGGCGTGGAGGCTCTTTTCTCGGTCGAGAGGTCCATTGAAGACGTGACCAGTCCTCTCAGTGACGACGAAGGTCAGCTCGAAGACGAAAACGTCGACGGGATTGAAAGCAGCGTGGGGTTTGCTCAGGAGGGACGACTCTCGATTGACGCTTTCCTGAATCCTACCAGCACAGACAATTGTGCGATGTCGCCAGCCGCCACTCCATCGTCAGCTGCACCACAGATTCAAGCAGCGATCAACCGTATCGACCTCATGCCAAGTAAGAAACGAGTCCTGGAAGAGAAAACGGGTGAGCGAAAGGTTGTGAACGTGCTGGATTTCACGGGCATCGGCGACTCGACCAAAGGAGACGATACGCGTTTGCCGAAAAAGATGAAGCTTCTTCACTTCCCTGTGCCCATTCACGTGCAGTTCACGGTCGAACCTGTCCTGCCCAAGAAGCCTTCTGGATCAACCTTCAGTAGCCTACCGCTACCCACGGCACCCACCGTGGTGTCCCGCATGAGCGACGACCAGAGGCAGAAGAAGGTCGAGCAACAGGCTCTTCGCAAAATCGTGGACAGATACTTGGACGCCGAAGAAGCCGGCACTCTGCCTGCTCGATCAAGCCCGAATGTGCGTCCGACGTTCTACCGCCCAGCCCCATTTCTATATCGCGGACCGAGTGTCGGCCATGGCGTGGACAGCGTGAGCCGCGCTTTGCTCTGCCAGGACAAACGCAGCCTCAAGTGCTACGTGCGGCAGGCCGAATCAATCCCGGTCGGCTCTGTCTATGCGTGTCCATCCAAGACGAATGCACACAACGTCGAGTACATCACGGTGGATCTCTTAGCGGTCACCAGTCTGAAGATGCTCCAACGAGAGGTGTGTGACCAGATCTGGAGTGAGCTGCCTCGCAACAACCGGTCCACTGGGTGGCACTGGCAGCCACTGCTCGCGAAGGAACGCGACGTGCCGCTGCCCACGATCAAGCTCGCCTACTGCACGTACGACGGCGTGGAGCACACGATCCCGAGCGATTTAAAGCCCACCAACCACCGTGGTGATCTCCCACAACACCACCAGCCCGAGTGGCTCTGCTTCTGTGCGAACGTCGTGCATCTCACTGCGACCGTCGTCCATGCCAAGGAGGAGTGAGGAAAGGAAAGGAAAGGCCAGCAAGCAGCTCAACTCACACACGTCGCAGATTCTGAACCACGTCGCAGATTCTGAACCCATCTTGACACCATGAGGTTCTTAACACTTTCTAACGCGATACGAACCCGAATTGACCATCATTCTCCCTCCCTCCTGAACTCACGCGAAACAACTGACTGACGGCAGTGAGACCAAGGGAAAATGGGCGCGAAAATGGACGTCATGACGTCTTCTTCGCGGCTCTCTACAGCTCCCCACACGCACTATACGCGTCCAAGAAGAATCTCGATGATGCGCGTGCTCATGCTCTGTCTATCCATGGCGGTTTTGCTGCAAGGCGTCCACGGGATGAAGCAAAACTGGCATTTCCGTGAGGAAGACCGGCGCGAATTCCTGGTCGAGCGCTTCGGCTTCGCGCCCCACGCCGCGATGGAGCTGCGTGTGAGCGACGTCTCGTTCTCTTTGAAGGACAAGACACAGAAGAAGCCGTCCAGCGACATCCAGGCGGGCCTGCTCTTAGTCCACGTACGTGGCGGTCCCATTCAAACCACCCTAAAACTCTGGTGGATATGACAGGGAAACTGATTGTGTTGTGGTTGTTTTGATTCAACAGGAGTCCAAGCTCTGGGATACGATGGCGTACATTGAGAGCGGTGATTCCGACACGTCCATGCAGCCCGAGCCCACGTGTCTGCTGCAGAACCGCACGGCGGGGCTGTACATCGACATCGCGGACAAGGCCTCGTGGACGATCGCACACACTGTTGGCCTGGAGCCCGAGGACGACGATGCGCCTATCATGGCAGACGCTACTGCCCAGCCACGACCGGGATTCTACTACGTCTTCTTCTCGCAGTGCACGGAAGGCCTCGAAGTTTCGTTCCAGGTACGTAAAAAAACCTCTCTAAAACGCAGGTTGTATTTTTGACTAAATGGTGTTTTACGGATGTTTTTAGATGGAAGCGGAGTTTAGAAATCCTGGTGGTAACTACCTGAGTGCAGGCGACGCGCTGCTGCCGTCCGTGTATTTATTCATGACGCTGGCGTTCCTCGCGGTCGCCGTCACGTGGGCTCGCTTCCTACGTCTCAACATGCAGCACGTACGTTCTCTTTGTGTGAATAGTCATCACTTTGTATTCCTCTAACTCACAGTGGTTTTCCCAAAAGATCCACAACGTGCACCACATGATGTCGATCCTCGTGGTGCTCAAAACCGTGTCGCTGTTTGCCGAGTCGATGCGCTACTACTACATGAAGCGCCACGGCGACACGCTGACCAACTGGACAGCCGTGTTCTACGTGTTCATGTTTCTCAAGGGCGTCATGCTCTTTGTGGTGATTTTGCTCGTCGGCACGGGCTGGTCGCTGCTCAAGAACCATCTCTCGCGCCGCGACAAGTCGGTCATCTTCTTCGTGCTTTTGCTCCAAGTGTTCAGCAACACGGCGATGATCATGATGGAAGAAAGCGCCGTGGGTACGCGCAAGTGGGTCAACTGGCGCGATGTGCTCCACGTCATGGATATTCTCTGCTGCTTTGCCATTGTGTTTCCGATCGTGTGGTCCATCCGCACGCTTCGCCAGTCGGCGTTCACCGACGGCAAGGCCCACATCAACCTCCACAAGCTCGTGCAGTTCCGGTCGTTCTACCTCACGGTCGTGAGCTACATCTACGTGACGCGGATCGCGCTGTTTCTCCTCGCAGCGTCGTTGCCGTACAACGCGACGTGGTGCTCCGTGGTCGTGGCGGAAGGAGCAGCGTTTGCGTTCTTCACACTGACTGGCTACCGCTTCCGTCCGCTGGATCAGAACCCGTACCTGGAAGTCTCTACGCGCATTGAGTCACTGGACGAGTTTGGCCTGGACGACGATGATTTGGAAGTGCAGGGCGTGCCCGTGCAGCGCAAAGACCATCTACGCTTCAACTTACGACCACCAAGCCCGCGGAAAGCGCATCGTCTCGCACTGTGATGGGAGCGATGAGCTTACAACGAGCAGCGAGACAGGGAAACGACGTGTTCTTCTGGGGAAGAAAACCTTTTTGAATATGATAGATACGCAGCACACACGTGTTAAGCGCCAGTTTCCGCTCGGGCTCTCTATCGAAACGGGGGGGGGGGGGG
>JAADXI010000452.1:0-21491 GCA_023337615.1 Pythium brachiatum | reverse complement strand
CCGCGATGAGCGCAATGCCGACTGGGAGGTTCTATCTATTCCGCGCCCCCGCAGCGCAGCGGAGGGGGGCGCCTAAACGAAGCGTTCTAGCGCAGGCGATGGAGCGCAAGCGGAGGAGCGCGCGGCGCGAGTCACCCATCCCGTCCGTTTTCTGTGTGGGACACACTATTTTGGGTTAACTCGGTCCAAATTGTCGGAATTTGTCCGAAACTTTATGATATAGTGCATCACACAACATAGATAAGAGGGGAATTCCCAAAGTACGGCCGTCTTTTCAAAATAATCCCAAATAGGGCACCCCTTCCGATTGAATGACAGTGGCAACAAGGCCGTTGGATTCACTTTTACGGATCATTCGTAAGACAGCGGAGCTACGATCATAGGACGCATTTGATTGGATGATAAGGGGCATTGTAGCAGAGTCAAATGTGAAGCCATTTATGCAGTGGTCTTGCGCTTCTTCCTACTCCTAAATGGCCGCCGCACGCGATCTGGGTTCGCTGTCTGTGCTGCCTGCCGCACGAGACGCAATGCAGTCGTGACCTTGAGCTGTGTTCATCGGCGCTTGTGCTTGCATGCTGGGAATGGAAGCTGCTGCGAGCCAACGTTGAAAAGCTCAGTAGCCTGCTCTTCTGGGCGCCCGGGGAAAATCGCGACCGGTGGTCGCTGTGGCTGCGTCCACAATGAGCTTGATCATGCAGCTCCATTCAGAGTAGGTCTGTCGCTTGCGTCTAGTTGAGAGGTCGCTCGTGTTGATCGATCGGAAAGGTGGCCATCCCGCCGCGTGGTTGCCGAACCACCACAGTCTCCACGCCGAGAAGGCGTCAACGCTCGGGAACGCGAAGTCTTCCGGCAGCACGTGGAACTTGTTGTTCCACGTGTGATATACTGGTCCTCCTGACGGTGGCGCCACTGGGATTGGTGAGCTGGTCGGCAGTACGCTGGCCTCGGTCAACACATCCCGAATCGCTGCTCGAAGCGTCTCCCTCGTGACGTTTCCAGCTCGCACGCCGTTCTCCTCCAAGATAGTGGAGATGCCGTCGAGCACAACGGACGGTATCTTCTCGACGGCTGCTCGGGTCAACTCGTCCTGGCGGTACAGTTCGATGTACGGGGGCACGCCAGTTGCACGCATCCAAGTTGAGCCAGGGTCTGCGAGTTGACTTCGCAAGCTGAGCGCGTGGCCGTCGCTCCGGAAAAGGAATGACGCCTTTAGCGCGTGGTCGTGTGGTAGCGTACGGCAAAAGAAGTCGTAGTGGTAGACCAGGGAGGCCATGCACAGCTTGAGAGTGGGTAGGAGCTCGGGCTCCGCTGACATGGCTGGGAAAGTTTGCTTCACACACCATGCGACGTCGGGATGGTCGTTGTCGGCGAAGTGCGGCGGGAGGACAGCGAAAGAGCTGCTGTTGAGCTCCAGGCCCGCAACCACGCGGCCGAGAAACTGGTCGCCGGCTCCCTCGTACCGGAAGTAGCGTTCTTGGACATTCCCCAACGACCACCCGCATCGCAGACAGACACTAATAATCGACGGACCACTTGTGCTGCCACTGCACGCGAATGTTGCGACGCCTTTGCGAATCGAATGCGTACCGTACATGCTGGCGTCGTCGTGCTTGCTCAGCGCACGCTGGAGACTTGCCGAACCGAATCTTCTGGTTTGAACCAGGAAAAAGCTGACCAGGACGCTGAGCAGGATTACACGCCAAGTAGATCGCGAGGGCAGTGACCCAGCAGGACGATGGCCGAAAAGGGTTGGCGTAGATGTGACGAGGGTCCCGCGGACCGCGTGCTTCTTGGTCCGTCTTCGTCTTGTACAGGATGCAGCCGATGCTGTCGTCCAGGTCCACGAGATGGGACGTGTCGATGGTCTCGACCGACTTGGACCGACACATCAGGTTCCACTGAGTCGTTAGGAAGAGGTGGGCAAACCCACCGTCACGGAGCCGGAGCGTCGAATCGCAGAGACTCTCGTACTGTGAGTATGGTAGTGGCGCCTTGCCGGAGCGTGTGATGGTGCCCAACTGTACGCGATCAGCCTCAATTCTTCCCAAGCCACTAAAGAGCGTGGCCAGGTCTTTTTCGTACTCGACGGGAACTGGTAGCCGACGAACGCCGTAGAGATACTTGATTGCACTACGGTAGCCTTCCAACGTCACAACTTTGACGGGTCTCTCGGCGTGATTGAAACGATAGAGCACGTACGCTTCGAAGAGCGATGGCGGAAACGTGGAAACGTCGATGGAGTCGCTGCCGACAAGGTACCGGTCGGGATCGGGCTGCGTCTCGCAGATCCAGCGTGCAATGCTTCTGTGGCAGCTGGTGTATGACGCCAGCGTCGACGAAGACACGGAGGTACGCCGCGCTTCGTCGGCGTCAACGATCGGCGGTTGACTTGGTGGCACGGCGGCGCTTGCGTCCATGGTGGCGTGGCTTGGGGGGGGGATCGCTGGAATTTGGCCTATGAAGTGTAGGACGGGAGCGGTAAGCTCTCCGTCTTACGAATTCTCTCAGTGCACGGCTTTGCTACGGTCTGTGTGATTCTGCATCCGGATGGTGGGCTTCCAATGCCTTTTTTTGGGAAAAAAGTTGACGCCGTGTCTTACGCTCCATCGGAAAAACCAAGATTCAGCTTACGAAAAAAACCTTAATCCTCATTTGACAACTATTTAAAAAAATATATAGTTGCCAAATGAGGAATCTAACGGCCCCTTTTTGGGATTATTTTGAAAAGACGGCCGTATTTTGGGAATTCCCCTAGATAAAAATGATGTGCAGGATCTCCGGTATTGGAGAGGTTAATGCCTGGGGTTAAATGGCCCGATGTTTTCAATTGCAAGATCGTATCTTGCAATCGCACATGAGAACCATTCCGCAGTACCGTATGTATCTAATACTTCGTAGTATGTGATGCACTATTATACGATCTTGCTATCGAAACAAATTGCCACACCGACTAGAATGAGAACCATTCCGCAGTATGTGTCTACGTCATGACGTCACGTAAGTCGCAGTGATCAATCATGCCTTAACTCCCTAAAATATCATACGTACACAGCGGACGACGCGGCAATTCGCCCAGCAGACGGCTCGTCAGCGCAGTGAATACGAACGTGAGTGAGTTGCAAATGGGCACGGCGCTGGAGATCTCTGTTCAAAAGCAATAAATGGACATCGGTCAAGTGCCTCTATTCAGTCAGCAGCGCTCTCTTCGCTGAAGCCAATTCGTACCTGATGAGCCCAGGAGGTACACGTAGACGACCGATCCGCTCTGGTTGAGTAGGAACGGCACCACGAACTACCGAGACGCGACAGAGGACTTCAGCTTCAGACCGCGCAACAACCCACAACAGCACACAATGCAGCTCATACCTGCCAGTTCTTAATCACGTGCACGAGCTGCGCGCCGAATTCTCCAAGCGAGTTGTCGCGACGCTTGTACGTGAGCGAGTTCGAGCTGCCTAGTGATCCCAACAGCGTCGTCAGCGGCACAGCAGCGAATCTCACACGTCCCATCACGTACCTCTTTTGATCAGCGGGTTCGTGCAGCCCCATAGCGCGCCGACGAAGAGGAACGACATCAGCATCTCGAGCGCGCTGCCTGCCGCCATGGCGTCCGGTGGTTTGATGTTTGATGTTGATGATTGCTCGTGGATCGTCAAGTGAGACCGAATGGAAACGACGAGCCGTGATTGGCCAAAATGCGACGAGACGTGAAAGGTCATCATCATGGGCGGACGTGTCCAAGCCAGCGACCGCCATGCGCCCACGCGACAGCGAGCGGCGAGCGCCACGCGTGTGGTGTAGATCCACGGCTATACTATTAGCACTTGTATACACACTGGTGTGGCTCTGTGACTCTGTGGATGCAGCGATAACAGGCGCGACGGTGACACCCAACCCACTTGCGGCTGGCGCCCCCAGTGTCGCGACTGTCGCCTTCATGACGGGCATCGGAGCACCCGCTGGTGGCCGCATCACTGTCGTGTTTCCTACCGCCTTCTTCATCAACGCGCCTACACTAGGAGCAAGTCCGACTGGAATAACAGACGCCACCATCGCGATGGGCTCGAGTACCAATATCATCGTCCTCACCATCGGCACGACGGCCGTGAGCCCTGGCGCCGTCTCATTCACAGTCAGCGGCGTCACGAATCCAGGTTCGTATCCCAGAGAACGCCCATAGAGGGAACCCAGCGACTGACTATGGTGATCGTTCTGTGCAGGTGACGGCACGACCAGTTCGTACATTATTCGCATCGCCGATACCACGGGCAACACGATCGAGTCGTTATCCAGCGTCCCCGGCTCGCCCATCGCCAAGCAGGACTTTGCAAATGCAGTGATCTTTCCATCCACGTTAGCCGCAGGCGCTCCACTCCAGCTCAGAGTCTCGTTCACAACGGCAGTAGCAATGCGTGTTGGCAGCATTCTCGAGTTGCAGTTCCCGGTGCTCCCCGCCAGCACGTTCATCATCACCACTATCCAAGCCATCAACCACGTCGGACTGCAAGCGACTTCTACAGTGACTTCGACGGCAATGCCCTACATCCAACTGACTGTCGCTGGACAAGACGTAGCGGCCAACACGCCAATCTCCGTCACTTTCGACCGCCTTTTCAACCCCGCAGCGCAGTCTCTCGCGGCGTTTCCGTTCAACATCCGCACTCGCCACGTCGCTGGTTCGATCTTCCAGGAGACTCTTGTAGGCATCACAATCGCCAACATCCAATCCACGACTCTATCAGCAAGCGCGACGGTGAAGCCAGCCTCGTACTTGGCAGGCGTCACCACAACGTTCGTCGTGAGCTTCCCGAACGCCGCGTTTTTCGTGACTGGCGCCAAGATCTCCGTCATTTTCCCACCTGATTTCGTGATCTCCGGCGCTACAGTCGCTGCATTGAGCAACCTGCCGACCACTGGCACTGTGTTGTCGCTCACAGCCACGACAGCGACTGTGACAATCGGTATCGGCTCAGTTCTCCCTGGCTCAAACAGAGGTTTCACACTCGCTGGTATCATCAACCCAGGATCCAAGTGCGGCGAGTATATCTTCGAGTACTGCACGATGACATGGCCAGCATACACGATTACTATCAGAGACTCGGGCAACAATAAGTACGAAGAGAGCACCACTGTCCTAGGCACTGCGATCGTCAAGAAACCCATGACGTTTGGGCGCGTGCGGCCAGTAGTCAGACAACCAAACGTCGTGACGGCGGCAGAAGTGAGCTTCACGTCGGAGGTCACGATCCCTATCGGAGGCTCAATCGAAGTGGTCTTCCCCAGCAGCTTCACTGTGGGAGCTCCAGTGATAGCCAGCGGCCATGTTGGCATCAGCACTGCCAGCACTGCTGTGGCGGTGAACGGCATGCAAGTCACGCTGACTGTGGCAGGGGCTATCATCCCACCGACAGCGAAGCTGGTCGTCACGTTCACTCCCATCACGACCCCCGACTCTTTCGCCACGGGCGTCTACATTGTCCGCACGCGTGATGCAGGCAAAAACATCCTGGAAGAACAGGACAAAGTGGCCGGTGAAGCCTGTCCGTACCTGAACAACTGCAACGGCCACGGCACGTGCACGCTCTTCTCGAAGTTATGTATCTGCGACGCTGGCTGGGGCTCCGCCAGCGACGACGCAGCGTACCGCACGCCCGACTGCACTTTGCGTACGCTTTTTTTCTTCTTGCTAGCCATGAAATGGCTGCGTTTAATTGTGTTTATTTGAGTGTTGTAGGCACGTGTCCGGCGGGAAAGTCATGGAATAATGTGCCGAGCGACGCCACCACGAGCCATGATCTGGTAGAAGAGTGCTCGGCCATGGGCGTCTGCGATCGCAGCACTGGCAAGTGCTCGTGCTTTCCTGGCTTCACGGGCAGCGCCTGCGAACGGAGTGAGTCTGTTTGTTAGTGATAGGTAGTTAGTTGCGTGGGTGAGATGCTGACGACGTGTCTATTGTGGACTGTAGTGACGTGCCCGAACAATTGCAGTGGACGAGGCAAGTGCGTGAGCATGCGCGAACTCGCGACTATGAAGAGCGCGCTTCCGATATCAGCGCCGACGACCTACTACGGTGGCGCTGTGAGTTTCAGCGACTGGACTCTCGTGGATCACACTGTTTACTCACGGCACTCTGCTTGATACATAGAACTACGCGACGTGGGATGCAGATCGAGTCTTTGGCTGTGCGTGCGACTCTTCCTGGGCTGTCGGCACTGGTGCTGGGGAGGTCCAAGTGACGGAATACTTTGGCGGCGACTGCTCTCGGCGTGAGTACCAACTCCGAGATGCCTTGTTGGATGGAGTGACTTACACTCGAACGTTGTATGGCCAGGCCACTGCCCGTCTGGAGACGACCCGCTCACTACTGTGATTGAGACAGACTGCAGCGCCTCGGGCTCAGTTAGGAACCTCTGCCACGTCGAGTGCTCCAACCGCGGCATCTGCAACTACCGCACGGGTCTCTGCAAGTGCTTCACGGGCTTCAGCGGATTTGCCTGCCAGACAGCAGACACGTTTTCACAGAAATGAGGGGGAGCGGATAGATTCTATTAGAATTAAATATTCCAGTGCGCTCTGCTCATTCGTCTTCTCTATCTGGTGGACTGCGTGTTGTGTGTGCGAGGCCTCTCTCTGTATTGGCGTCGCTTTTCACTGCATCAACATCAGCTCCTGCTCGTCGAGTGCTCGCTTGCAGCTGATGTCCATGATGTAGACCTTGGACTGGCGCTTGAGATCGATCTTGGTGCGCTTCGAGTGCGGCAGGTCGTCCACGGACGCCTCCACGAAGCCACGCTCCATGAACCAGTGCGACGTGCGCGTCGTCATCACAAACACCTTGTTCACGCCCATCGCGCGGGCCTTGCGGAGGAGGAAACCGATCAACGCGTTGCCCTACACAAACCACAGACAAATCCAGTCAATACTCCGTGGTCACCACACCAAGAAAAGCCTAAAAGCTGGTGTTTACCTTGCCAAGGCTGCGGTAGGTGGGGTCCACAGCGACGCACGCGATCTCCGCAAAGTTGTTTTCGAACGGCTGCAGCGTCGCACAGGCGATGATCGCGCCATCGCGCTCCACGACGGAGAACGTGTGGACGTTGGACTCGATCTGCTCCTGGTTGCGCGACACGAGGATGTCCTCGTCGAGCAGCGGCTGGATGAGGCGCATGATGCTCACGATGTCGCTGGTCTTGGCCATGCGCACGCCTTCGTACATGTGCTTGGAGATCATGAGCCCCTCGCCGTCGCGCGTGAAGAGCTCCTGCAGCAGCCCGCCATCGACGTGGCGACTCACCATGTGCGAGCGCGTGACGCCGTTGATACAGGCGTTGATGGACTGCTTCAGGTACAGCAGAAAGTCTTCCGACGCGTCGGGATCCGCGCGCGCAAGCTCCGCGTACTGTTGGGCCTGCTGGATGACCAGCGCCTGCACGGTCGTGTTGGTGCGCGAGTCCACCATCTCCTCTCCTTCGTGGAGGTAGATGAGCTTGTCGCTCTCCAATTGGATCGCGCACTTGCTGGCGACCTGCTCCGACATGCAGTTGAACACTTCGCCGCTGGGACTATAGCCGATGTTGGTGATGAGCACGATGTCGCCGTTCTCGAGCGACTCGCGCACCTTGGCCGTGTTCAGGCGCCGCATCTCGCCCGTGTGCTTGAAGTCCACGCCGCCGCGCACGCCCACGGGCTGCGCCGTGATGAAGTTGCCCGACGCCACGTTGATGGCACACGCGCGGCCGGGCGTGTTGGCGATGCCGCGGCCCAAGTAGCTCTCGATCTGGAAGCGCACCGAGCCGGCAGCGTCCATGGCGCAGCGCAGGTCCTCAGTGCCGGTGATGCGTACGCCGCAATCGAACCGCTGCGGCAGCTGACGCAGCTCGAGCTGCGCGTTGAGCTGCGGCCGCGAGCCGGCGACCAGCACGAGCTTGATGCCGAACGTGTTGAGCAGCGCGATGTCCTGCATCACGGCGCTGAACACGCTCGAGTCCACGAGCTGCCCGGGGATGTGGATCACCATCGTGGAGCCGCGGTGGAAGTTGATGTATGGCGCCATGGCGCGGAACATCTCGGTGAATGAGTTGGGCGCTGGCTTGGCATCGCGGAGTGCGGGCGATGGCGCCTTGACCTTGAGGCACTCGGGCGGCACGACCGGCAGGAAGTCGGCGAAGGCGGAGCCGTCCTGCAGCGCGGAGGAGGAGGAGGAGGAGGAGGTGGCGGAGGAAGAGGAGGACGGCAGCGAGTGGCTGGCGTGGAGGCGGCGGACGTCGCGGAGACGCAGATCACGGGCGAACGCGCGGGCTGCTATCGGTGCTGGACGGCCGCCAGTTGCCGACAGCGTCGCGCGACGCAGCTGCTGCAGGGCATGCTTCCTCCACATCAAGACTCGGGGCGGACAGCGGCGGGAGAGGCAATGGACACGCAGGGACGGCGGCGGATGCAGCGCGCGGCGAGCGGCGGTGGTGGTGGCGGCCGATGGTGCTGGCAAATGGGTCAGCACATCAAGGTGGGACGTGAAACTGCCGTGTTCAGAAGTATCGTATTAGGAAGGATTCAAGAAACAAAAGGGTTTTTATAAGATAGAGACCTGAAGGAGGCTATAAATAGGTATGTAATAATAGCGAAGATAGAAATAGAGAGGTTCGGAATCCAATCGTTTCAAGGGACCACGAGAAATTGCACACCCCAATTGAACAATCAGCTACCAGCAGATTGCAGGAAGAGGGTCGTGATGCCGCGAGCGGATCGAACATCCGCCGAACGGTCGGCCATTGATGGTATTGTGCCCCCTGAGGTGCTATTATCCTGACCGAATCCAGATCCGCCCAGCGCTCAACTTGAAGCTGTCGTGCACACGATGGGTGGGACACACACGCTGGCGTGCTGTGCTGAAAGCGCTGAATGTTGCTGGACGGTGGCGTGGGAAAGGAGGTTCAGCGGCTTCTGATTGGCTGAAACGACACCTGATTCTGATTTATGCTGAGCTCTCCTGGCTCACACGAAGATCTCCATTCGCATCGGCGTGGTCTCCGCATTATTCACAATCCGCATCACCGCCGCGTCCTCACGCACCCAGGCACAGCACTGTTACCATGGCCAACGCCATGCCTTCTTGTACGCCCCCACGGCCCCATCCTTCTCTCTCTGTGCTGCGTGCGGCGACTGATGCTCTCTGACTGCAACAGCGAATGAGCTCCAGAGCCTGTCGCTCGCGTGCGACCGCCTCTGGCATCTCGACAAGAACCGCTTGGAGCCAGGCGTGCACTACGAGCTGAACCTGCAGAGCGGCAAGGGCATGTGGCAGCAGGGCGACGTCGCGTCCGACCCGCTGTTCAAGTTCGTGGACAAGGCGATCTTCGAGCGCCCAACCTTCCACCTCTTCCATCAGCTCCTCGACAACTACGAGCGAGGCGTACGTGGCCTGGAGCTGCTGCTATTCCACACAGATCACTGATGTTTTATAATGCGGATGCACTACTGTAGGTGGGCATTCGCGAGACGGTGACAGCGCAGGAGTTGGGCGAGAACAACGCGTTCCTCAACGCTGTGCTGGACTCGGCGCCTATGCGCTACGCCTTCAAGTACAGTGGCGTGTATCTCTAGCTAGCGATGAGCGAATGCCTTGCTTACGATCCGCATGTGCTGCTGTAGCTGGCTTGTGAAGAACAAGAAGTTCACGGGCGACTCCTCGGCGTTCAAGAAGAAGCTGGACGAGATCTGGTTTGGTATGTACCGTCGCCAGACGCAGAACGACTCGTCGGGCTTTGAGCACGTCTTCCTGGGCGAAGAGAAGGATGTACGCTGCGACTGCTTCTCCTGTAAAGGCCTCTGGTGCGTGCGTGGCTGGATGCTCACGATGTCGCTATTGTTTCCTACAGGGCAAGATCTGCGGCTGCCACAACTGGATCCAGATCTACAATGAAGAGCGCGCCGGGCGTCTCAACTACCTCGGCTACATCAAGCCCAAGCAGGTAGGGCATCGTACAAACGCCATCGTGTGCATCTGCGTTGGAGACACTGACAGTGTATTGGTGTCTATCCTAGCGTGGCCACGGCATCACTGCTCCTCAGAACCACGAACAGCTCATCAGCCTCCAGTTCAAGTGGGAGAAGGAGATCAAACCAGTGTCTACCAGGTGCGTGGACTCAAGCTGTCTCTTGTAGTGAATTCAGCAGAGTAATGGTCTTTGGTGGTGACAGTCTCATCGGTGTGAGCCCCGAGTTCGAGATGGCGCTGTACACGCTGTGCTTCTTGAACGGCAAGGAGGACAACATCGTGCAGCTCGGTCCGTACCGATGCAACATCAAGTGCTACACGTTTGGCCACGGCCACAATGTCAAGATCGGAAGCGCGTTCCCAGACACGGTGCCCATGAGTGAAGAGTACGCTGCCGTCAAGATCCAGGCGGCTGCGCGTGGCTGCATCACTCGCCACCAGCAGGAGCACCACCACCACCACATCCCAGGCCAGGGCCAGGGCCAAGGACAGCGACAGCCACCACGCCAGCAAGGTCAGCAGCAGCAGCAGCAGCAGCACTCGCAGCACCAGCACGTGCAGCAGCAGGTTCAGCCTCAGCGTGGCGCTGCGCCTCAGCAGCCTGGAGGTGGCAATCCACCACCGCCGCCTGCGTCCGCTCAGGGCGCATGGGCCAAGCCGCACAAGTTCTAGGTGTCTCTGAGTCAGGTCGCACTCGTTCTCAAGCATGCAGATCCCTTCGCCAGCAAAATGCCTTCTAGTAGTATCCATCAATGCTAAAAATTGTCAATAACATGCAAGTTCACCACCAACAGTCGCGATCTGCTCGTCCGTTTCCACAGCCAGCGGGCGCTATGGCTCTGGGCTCTGTTGGCTTGGCAATCGTTTCGCAGATCCTCACGCGTCGCGTCGGCTCGCTCGCGGTTCTGTGCGCTGCCTCCCAATCGCCGTCGACTGCGAACTTCCAGCCTAACCAACCTGCGGCTTCATCTTCGACCCTACAGACTCTGCAGACATGGAAGCCAAGCGCGTGCGCGACCACGAGGAAGACGTAGAACGCGACTCCAAGGGCTCCCACTCCCACGCAGTCGACGACTGCGATGTTGATGAGGCCGGCGCGCCCAACTCCAACGTCGTGGCGCTGCGCCACGGCTACAACCAGACCTACATCATCCGCGCCAGCAAGTCTAAGACCACGATCCACGACGTGCTGTTCCGATGCGGCAACTGGTGCTACGGCGGCAAAGTGGATCTGGGCAGCTCCAGCCTCGAGCTGGCCGATCTGCCGTCGGTGATCCCGGCGCTGCAGAAGCAGCAGGGCTCGCTCCAGTATCTGTGCGAGTGGAAGGCCATGCCCAAGACGTCGCCGTATTCCGTGCCACTGGAGACGCTGTACGATGTCTTCGACTTCATCGGCTCGGAACTCGCGAGTCCGCGCATCGAACGCAAACTCATTCAGGCCGCGACCGAGTTCCCGTGGGTCGACGATGACTCGGACGCCAAGAACTTCTTTGAGCTCGCGAGCGGCGGCTACGAGTGCTTTGACGACGTTGATATCGTCGCCAGTAAGACGTTTGTACGTGGCCTCGTGCTGCTCGTGATCTACTTCCAGCGCAGCTTTTACGTCGTGCTGCAAGAAGGCGAAGGCGAGCAGCCATTGCTGGACGTGCGCTTCCCAGACCTCACGGCGCATCTCCAGGGTGTGCACCTGCAGACGTACAGGGACGATGACTGCACCAACATGAAGAAGCTTACGCTGTGGCAGGCGGTGAAGCAGGGCAAGAACCTGAGTCCCCCCAAGCCCGTCAAGGTCCAGTGCAAGGACGTGAGCGGCACGGGCTACAACCAGACTTTCCTCATCCGACGCACGGCCGCCGGTAGTGCAGGTACCCCTCAAAGCCTGCGTGAAGTTCTGTTCCGCTTCGGCAACTGGTGCTACAACGGCCACGTGGATCTTGGGCCAAAGCTGGAGCTGCCGGATATTCCCATCATCATCCCGATGCTGCGTCGCCAGCAGAGCGCGCTGACGTTCATGTGCGAAGTGTCCAAGATGCCGGCGA
The DNA here is from genome assembly GCA_023337615.1 of Pythium brachiatum. Classification (NCBI taxonomy): domain Eukaryota; phylum Oomycota; class Peronosporomycetes; order Pythiales; family Pythiaceae; genus Pythium; species Pythium brachiatum. The sequence continues at coordinate 9,455 of JAADXI010000452.1, read as the reverse complement.
CGTCGCTGTTCACGCCGGCGATGGAGCACTTGGCGTTGGCCGTGCCGGCTATTCAGGAGGAGCTGTCCAAGGCCGAGCAGTTCGTCAAGTCGCTCGCCAGCGACAACGCCGAGCGCATCGCGCAGTGGCTCGAAGATGACAGCGTCGAGTGCTTTTTCGAGATCGGCATGGACAAATGTGACGCGTTGCGGGTGCGTGAACTTAGCGGCTGTGGAATATCGTGGCTTGTTCTTGGTCTCACACGTTTACTGTGAATGGTTGACAGGAAGTGGAGGCGATCGCGAGCAAGATCTACCTGAACGGTATCGTGTTGGTGATGATCTACTACGACTACACGTTCTACGTGTACGTGGAGAGCGGCGAGGACGAGCAGCCGCTGCTGGACACCAACTTCCCAGACGTGTCATTTCAGAAGGAAGGGCTGCAGATCAAGACCTACAAGAAGGGCGTGACTAGCTGTGAGGAGCTGCGACGAATCACTCTGTGGAAGGTCTTGAACGAGTTCCCGGAGGACGGCGGTGACGACGACGATGGCGAGCCCGTGATGGTGGCGCCGACGCGAAAGAAGGCGCCGCCAAAGTCCCAGCAAAGCGGAGGCGAAGGCTCCAAGCAGAGCGAGCACCGGCGCGAGGAGGACGTGAAGAAGAGCGAGGCTGATGACGCCAAGCCCGTGAGCAAGTCGCTGGACCTGGGCTTCAAGTCGTCGCACCCGCACCACATCGCGCCGCTCAAGACGAACGCCGCCGCCACGCTCAAGAAGATGCCCGATCTGGGCATCAAGGCGCCGTGGGACGACACGGGCCGACCGCTGGGGATGCGCGCGTCCAAGTAGAAGCTGCGGAGGCTGCCACCAAGTACGATACGATCCAATCAATACACCCATCCTTGACACTGCGTTTAGTACGAACCGGAGCTGAACATTGTGCGGACAGAAATGGATCGATACTTGCTCATCCGTCAATGCAATTGGCCCTAGCCATCACTACGCGCATGTGCGTGATTGGCAACAGCTCCATGGGCTCCTCGGGTCCCTTGGAGAATGCCGCCGTCAGCATCTCCGCCTTTCTCACTCTCGTACCTTAATTCCTGTATTGTACAATATGGTGCATATCTATTAATACAGTATTGTCAGTACGTCTCATCCGACTCATGTAATTTGATGAAGTCTTTGTGTTCAAACATTTGATTTTGGTAAACATTTTTGTCTACATACGTAAATAAATGATATGGGAGAGTGATTGTCACCCTTTCCCCGCCAACCCAATTGAGTTGCAATGCAAAATGGCGCGAGCGAGAGCAAAAGCGAAGCCGGCGGAAGACGCAGACGCCGTTAATGCGATGCGCGAGGAGTGGAGCTGTCCGCTGTGCACGCTGCTCAACAAATGGGATACTACGGTCTGCGGTGCGTGTGCGCAGGAGCGACCGGAGGACGTGGCGCCCGTGCCGCGCGAGTGGACATGCGGAGCGTGCACGCTGGTGAACGAGTGGACGGATGAGCGATGCGCCGCGTGCTTCCAGGAGAGGCCACCAGCAAGCGACGCCAGTGGAGCGTCAGCCAACCAAACATCAGCGGACGCATCGGCTGTGGGGCGATCGCACGGATTCACGGCGCTAGAAGACGGCGTGGGCTTGAAGAGGGAGACAGATGCAGTTGAGACCGACGCGACAATGAGGTCCTCACGACGAACGAGTCGTAAGCGACCGCTATCTCCAGCACAACCAAAGCAGGAAGTGGAATCACCTCCACGACCAGCAAGCAGATATGCAGATCCACCAGCAGTCGACGCGAAAGAAGAGGAAACCGAACCGAAAGGACTGCCCGAAGCACCGACGTTCAACCTGTTGGGGTTCATGAACCCGCCTGAGGATCCAGCGAGTCCCGACAACCGACGCATGTCAACCAACAAGCCTGAGCCATTTGAGCATGCAGAGCGTCCGTCGTTCAGCCTTCTCGGGGAGTCGGCCGCCATCGATCTGACCAGTGTGCCCGACGCAGACCCAGTGAGACTCAACGAGACAGAAGCCAAACTGGCACAGGCAGGTCTGGATCTCAGCGAGTCCGACAGTGGCGACGACAGACGCCAGCGCCACAAGTTGCGTCGTAAGAGTCTCACGAAGGCGGTGGCGACCCAGGATACGAAAGTGGCGGTGAAGTCATCGAGTTCGCACTATAAGAACGGAGGCGACGGTGACGTTGGGTGGGACTGCGAAGTGTGCACGGAGCGCAACGCTGCGCACTTGGATCGATGCGAGCTGTGCAACAGCAAACGCAATCAGCTGTCGTCGGTCTTCGCTGCGAGTCGAAAGCCCAAAGCGTCGCCGCCACCGCCAGTGACGAGCAGCGACAAAGTGGAGTGTGCTGTGTGCACGCACTGGAACCCTCGAAACGTCGACAACTGTGAGCTGTGCGACGTCGCATTCGAGAAAGTGCAGTGCGACGTGTGTGCGCACATGAATCCACACACGTTTGAATGTTGTGAGCTGTGCGAGTCCACGCGTGCCAGCGCTACGAGACTAAACTCCAACCCCAGCTCCAGCAACGTGACCACGAAGCCCGAGACGAAGATCGCGTGCCCTGTGTGCACCAACTTGAACGATCCGCACTTGGAGAACTGCGAGATGTGCGAGACCAACCTTGGTGCGTTCTTGCCGTATGCGTTTATTGACAGCCTGATCACATCCATACTGACCGTGTATGATGATGTAAATTTATAGCCGTTGCATCACGCCCTCGCCGACAGACAGCTCGATACGACTTGATCGATCTAGCGTCCAGCCAACCAGACGCCAAAGGCCACAGCGGCAGCGACAGTGATGGAGAGGCTGAGTACGACCCACACGCAGCGTCCGATTCTGATGAGTGAGTCGCTACTCAGCAGCCTTGCTGATTTGTTCGGTTTGTATGGCTGATCTCGTCGTGCACGTGTTTCCTTAGCGATTTTGAGCATATTTACCCGACGAGAGCTCGCAGCCCAGAGTATCCGCCATTACCACCGTACGCACCACCACGGTCACCACCACGGCGCCGACAGCGCGACCGTACCAACTACGATCGTATCGAAGAAATCTCGGACAATGAGGTATGGCGAACTGCGTACCGATGGACTGGTTCCAATGCGTAACCTTTCGTTGCTTACTGCAGATGCAAGGCGGTGTGAGATCCGCATTCCAGCCTCCTCCTGTACGCAGCAAGCGCCCAGAGCTCACCGAGTTCCAGCACTTTTTGTCAGTGGAGGATTCGCGACTCGACTACGCGTGCCAAATCGACTACCGCAGCATGTTTGCCGAGTCCAGGTACGACGTTGATCTGGTCAGTGTGAGATGCTGTTCGTTGCACTGATGTATAATCATCCTCTGATCCTAACCAGCGCATCACGAACGTACGCCGATCGCCTCCAGAAACGCCGCCGCGACTCGCAGAAGCGGAAGCGTACGCATGCGAAGAACGATTTGTTGTCGCAGGACGAGGCGCCAGCTCGTCGTGGCCGAGCCGGTGGAAAGAAGGGCGGGAAGAAAGGTGGTGGAAAGAAGGCCAAGGCCAAGGCCGCCCCCCGACGCGCATCGACTGGACCCCCTGCAGCGAAAAAGGCTCGTGCACCAAAGCGCGCCGCTGCTGCGAAGCCGCGACGGACCAGTGCGTCCGCATTTTCGTCAGGAATCAGCCACTACGACACGACCGGCGGCGATTTTGGCGACGACGTGACCACCATGGCGTGGGAAGGACTAGGCTCAGCCGGATACTGCTAATGCGAATCCCACGCGTTGCAGGTTGATTTACTGGATTAGATCTCTGTCTCGGCGATGGACGTCCAGTCCGGAAGACTTCGGGGTCCTGAGGACGCGTACTCGTTGGCGGAAATCATCGACTCCTTGACGAGTTCAGTGCCGGCGAAGATGGAAGCGCCCACCCACACGAGCATGTTGCGTGGGAAGCGCGGACGAACGACGGCCACGTGCTCACTGAGACGCTGCTTGTCTGTTTCAAGAGCGGCTGCCAGTTCTTCTTGAAGCCGTCCAGAGAATCCTACGAGGGTACGAGGAACCATCAGTACTAATATCAACAACCCTCGAGGCTTGACGTACCAGGCAGCATCGCGGTGCCTCCAATGAGCAAAACGTTCTCGGCCATTGCTGCTCGAATGTCGATGGGCAGCTTGTGAAGCAGCTCTTCGAGACACAAGACAACGGAACAGCTGGAGGTCTCCGTGCCTGCATCATTTCAGCAGCATACCAGTCATTATAGCCAAACTCGGAACAGTAAATCACAGTAAATACTGCACTCATACCCGCGAACAGGTTCTCACACGCGTCGCTTCTCAACGAAGCAGGGATCTGTAAGCAAATCACCACCCAACAGTCAGTCCAGACGCAGAATACCCCACAACAACAGCGTCAGACAGTCCCACCACAAGTGACTGCGCTCCGTGCTGACGGAATGTGGCGTCCGCGACTTCCATCAGTCGGTTCTGCAGCGGCTGCACGAAGCACGCGCGTTCCAGAGTGTCTTCAGCCTGTTGGATGGAGAGCTGAGACGGCTGCGGAGACTGTGCGAGCCGCTGCTGGAGCTCGCGACAACAGGACGCCGAGCCCACAGCGACACCTACAACATCAATGACAGCAGTAGGGTCAGCGCAACAAGCGTACGTGCTGAATGTGATGGAGTCCACTCACTTGTGAAGTAGTGGAGCAGCGGGATGCCCTTGAAGATGGGCAGCACGCGCGTCTCGTCGTAGCCGCAGTCCACGACCAACGCCGTGTGGTGGCTGGTGGCGAACAGCGCAGCCACGGCTGCAGGCACGAGCGTCACAGATGCAGCCTTAAGGTCTGTGAATAGCACATCTACCAGCGTCTCTCGCAGTGCACGCGGCCCCACGACGTCCTCACACAACAGGAAGCGGCGATGGCGCGGGTTCACGTGCATGATGCTGCGTACAAATCCACTCAGACAACCAACCGCACTGCGAGCCATAACCAGCACAGACAGAGCCACTCACTCGAAGCAGATCTTGTGCAGCTGCGTGGCTAGATACGCGCGCAGTGTGGAGTTGTCCACGCGTTTGTCCAGCAGCTCTCGTAGCTGCGTGAGAAGATCCACAACCACATTAGCCTCTCGTCCTTCAGCTACAGCGATTGCCTGATGATCGCGAGACCACGGGCAGACGCACGCACCTCCCAGCGCATGACGCAGCGCGGCGCGCGTTCGTCCGAGACGCCGCTCTTGACGTAGCGCACGCCGACGTCCAGCACGATCGCGTGCTTGTCATTGAATGTGCTCATGGCTTCGGGAAATGCTGATACACCCTGATGGGGTTACGCATGAGGTTACACTCATGGAGTTACACTCCATGAGTGTAACCCACGCCACCATTGTCACACCATGATGATGAATGAGCTGCTCAAGGAAGCGCTTCAAGGTGTGAGGCGCACGACTTCATACGGTAGCGTGACGTGTAGGCTACGACTGATGAGATGGTTACTGTGTACATGAAGACCCCGAGCTGAGCGATGTGCGTGCGGACACGGCGCTGCATGAACTGCAGCTGCTGGTCGCCAAGGAGGCGGCCAAGGAAGTGGTTACGCTGCGGCTCGAGCTCGCGGATGGCTCATTGATCGGTAGGCGCTCATGACAGAACGGGAGATTGATACGCTGTACGCTGATTGGAGACCTGTGAACAATATAGAGCTGGAGGCGCTGCCCACATGGACAGTGTCCCAGTTGAAGCGCAGCATCGAACGGCACATCACGAGCGCCGCGTCGACGGCAGCGGGTAAACGACGAAGCATCTCTTGGTAAGGAAATGCAGTCGTATACGGAGGAGAAACACACTTATCAAAGGGCTGTGACTGTAGGAAGAAGCATTGGAAGCAGTATGTGCTCATGCACGAGGACACAGAGCTCGAAGACGGTCGCCAGCAGCTCCAGCAGCTTCTCAACACCGCATCTAAGAGCATCCACGTGCTGCGATTCCAGCGCTGTCGACGCCGAAGTACCAGACCCGCACCAACCCACAGCCATAGACAAAGAGACCCTTGATGGAGTCTGTACTGTATTCGCTTCATAATTACCGCACTTCCTCCTTGTCCTCCTCCATGGCGTCCAGCAGCTCCTTGAGATCCGCCCAGAGCTTGTCGCGCGCCTCGCCCTCGATGGCGCCGTCCAGCTTGGCGCTCTTCTCCACGCCGTCGCGCATGAACCACACTTGAGCGATGTGCGTGTCACCCTCTGGCACTGGCAGCGCGTGCTTGTCCTCCAGCCACACAGGCGGGCCCTTGGCCACGAGCCGCCGCAGCTCCGCCTTGCAGTCGGCTTCCTGGACCTTCTTCATGTACGTGTGGAACTGCGTGTCCAGTAGCTGCTGCACCACGTCCGCGGCGAACAGCGCCGGATGCCACGTGCCGCTGGGTAGCGTCTGGTACTCGCAGTAGTTGCCGTCCTCCTCCGTGATGTCGTCCATGGACGCTAGGCACTCCATGCCCTCCGCCGGCTTGCCGTGCACGCTTGCCATCTTCGTATCTTCGTGCTCAATCTCAATTGCGCTGACTGTGGGTTTTGTATCGGTTAAGAGCACAGTACCTTTGATATGTGGTAATTGAGTTAAATAGCCTGGGTTAATGACTAAAATTGACCGCCCACGTGGTCAAGTCAGAGAGCGAGCAAGACGGTCGATCAAGCGGCATCCATCTCACCATCGACGCCTTCCTGACTCCCTCTCTGCGTCTCTCGGCGTCTCTGTACGCGTCTGCAGCATCAGTATGGTCGACTACAAGGGACAAGCGCTGGCGGAGCGCGTGCTGCTGCTGTGCTTCGTGCTGATCTGTTCGCCCGCTTGGATCTACGGCTACCTGCAGCAGGATTTCACATACCCGCTGTACGCGTGGGGCGTCGCCACGGCCGTCGCTGCGCTGGTACAAACTCACAGTTGCTTGTATTTAGTATGAATATCTCCTATTCACTGCGTGTATGAATGAGCAGGCCATTCTGCCCAACTGGGGCTTCTACAACAAGGACCCGATCCAGTGGCTGCCCAGCATCAAGTACATCAAGAAGAAGACCAAGGGCAAGACCGAATAGGAGTTAGTAGTCGATAGGAACACTCACACACACACACTTGAAAATCGTGAATCAAAACTGCGTTCATTCCCGCTGCATTATCGCGCGTTGCTCTGGAATGCCACGGAGTCGTGTGTGCGTAGAGAGAGAGAAAGGCCTTATTCCTCATCCTCGTCCTCCTCATCGTCGTCGCCCTCCTCGCCTTCGCCTTCCTCCTCATCCTCCTCATCGTCCTGCGCGTAGAACATCACTGGGTTCTTCCACACGTCGTCCTTGATGTTCTCAGCAATGTCCTCGTCACCGTCCGTGGCCGCGATCCACTCGAAGAACGACGCCTGCTCCTTCAGCTCCTTGGCCTCGTCCGTCGACTTCCATGGGATCTCGCTGGCCGTGACGTCGGTCTCTTCGTCCTCCTTGTACGTCACCTGCTTCCACAGCTTGGTCTTGCCGAAGTACGGGTTCTCAGCGAACGTCTACGGACGCACACACACGCAATCGCATTAGCATCCGTCCCAGATACTGGATCATATAATACGAGTTCCACGTACGAATTCGATCTTGAAGCCGCCAGTCTTGTCCACGAACGTGACGTCGACATCCACGAGCGCATCAAGCGCCTTCTCCTCATCCTCGCCGATGATACCAGCGATGAACGGGTGGTTGCTGATCTACAGTCGCAATCGCAATCGCACAATTCCCATCAATACTCCATCAACTCACTAAGACGATAGGGCTAACGCACCGCCTGCTTCCAGAAGCCCGGGATGTCGCGCAGCAGCTTGGCGCGCTTCTCGTAGAACGGGCGCTTGGCCGTGTTGTACTTGCTCTCGATCGCCAGCACCTCACGCTGCATCTTCTCATCCTCGGCCTCGAGCTGCTCGCTCACAGCGCCGACATCCTCGAGCACCTTCTGGAGCTTCTCGGCGTCGATCGCTGGCACGGCGGCGGCGTCCTTGTCGCCCGTGCGCTGACGCTTTGGAGATGGAGGACCGGCCATTGTTGCTGTAGAGATTGAGATACTTGTGTGGGCGGCTGGCTGCGTGTGTTACAATGCAGTAGGCAGCGAAGCGTGCGTGGGATTGCGGAGCTGCTCGCGGCGGGAGGTCGAGTCGAGTCGGCTGGATGCCGCGGCTCTGCTCTGATCCGGCCATGTCCTTTGGCGGCCAACCCAATCAAACACGGGCATCTGTATTTATCCCCCTGGTGTGTTTTAATCACTCTCGTTAACCACTAAATCAGTAGATATAGAATCTTCAACATGTTGAAGGGCTTGGATTCAGATCAACGCGTCCAACTTTGCATGGCAATGAGAGGTGGAGAGAGTGGATCGCGCTGCAGGTCAACATGAGCGGCAGTCGCATAATCCTACGGTAGCTCATCTCAACAATAAATAGGGTGTCAAAGCAACCGCGTCCAAGGGACTCGTCAAGGGCGTCTCTCTGCCTCTCTTTGTTGAAAAGTTACCGCGTTCGTTCCTACCGCTGTATCGCGTGCTGCTCTGGAATGCAACGGAGTTGTGTACGCGCAGAGTCATCAAGAGACTGACACGTCTATTCCTCGTCCTCTTCGTCCTCCTCGTCCTCCTCGTCTTCCTCATCGTCGTCGCCCTCCTCGTCCTCCGCGACGTCCCGCGTGTAGAACATCACTGGGTTCTTCCACACGTCGTCCTTGATGTTCTCAGCAATGTCTTCCTCAGCGCCGTCGGTGGCCGCAAGCCACTCGAAGAACGATGGCACCTGGCCCTTCAGCTCCTTGGCCTCGTCCGTCGACTTCCACGGGATCTCGCTGGCCGTCACCACGAGCTCTTCGTCCTCCTTGTACGTCACCTGCTTCCACAGCTTGGTCTTGCCGAAGTACGGGTTCTCAGCGAACGTCTACGGACGCACACACACGCAATCGCATGAGCATCCGTCCCAGATACTGGAACATATAATACGAGTTCCACGTACGAATTCGATCTTGAAGCCGCCGGCCTGGTCGACGAACGTCACGTCCAGGTCCAAAAGCGCGTCGAGAGCCTTGCCCTCATCCTCTCCGATGGTGCCAGCGATGAACGGGTGGCTGCTGATCTACAGGCGCAATCGCAATCGTACCATCAATACTCCATCCCACATCAGCCAGCTAACAAACATCACTTCAACGCACCGCCTTCTTCCAGAAGCCCGGGATGGCGCGCAGCAGCTTGGCGCGCTTCTCGTAGAACGGGCGCTTGGCCGCGTTGCTTTTGCTCTCGAGCACCAGCACCTCGCTCGCCATCTTCTCATCCTGGGCGTCGAGCTGCTCGCCCACAGTGCCGACATCTTCAAGCACCTTCTGGAGCTTCTCGACGTCGATCGTCTGTGCAGCGGCGGCGTCCTTGTCGCCCGTGCGCTGACGCTTTGGAGATGGAGGACCAGCCATTGTT
>JAADXI010000451.1:0-21534 GCA_023337615.1 Pythium brachiatum | reverse complement strand
CACGCCGGACACAAACACCTCGATACTCGCGCCTTGCTTCACCGTACACACCATCAGGCAGTCCGTTGTCGTCGTATCCGCGCCTTCTAGGTCGTTGTAAACGAGCTGAGCCACGGGGTTGCGCACAGTGTTCACAATGGTTCGGATGGCAATTGGATCGATCGTCAACTTGCCGATGGTACGCAGTTTGTAGGCCTGGGCGAAGCGCTTGGGACGTGGATAGAAGAGCCCGAACGCGAGCCAACGCCAGCAGTCGATGCTGAGCTCTTCCCGGTATCTGGTATCGATGGAGTAGTCGGTCAGATCTTGTTCCAGCGGACAACCGTAACGCAACGTCGAGAAATGTTCCGGATAGAAGCTCTGCGTCAGAACGTTCTTGTCGAGCGAGATCTTGCGCAGCACGGATGGCGGATACTCTTTTCGAGCAGGAGGAACCGATGGCGACTGAAAGCTCCAGAAGCGCGGCAGCGCAACCGGACTCGAGGCAGCCGACGCGATATTCCGGAATTCCCGCGGCGTGTTCCCCGGATTATACCCACTCATGCCGATGTTTGGAATCACAGCGTCCAACTTGAGCTGCTCGATCTGGTAGAACCCGCTCTTGCACTTGGCCACGATACGAGCGACGATCTCCAGCTCCGGCGCGTTCATGATCGTGTTGGTGAAGTCCAGCATCGTGAGTTTGTACTGGAGCGTGGGGCTGGTAGAGATACGATCCAGCATGCGCTCGATCAGCTCGAGCTGCTCGCGCGTACGTCCTAGTTTGGGTTCTTCGTAGGCGAACGATACTCCCACGGAAAGTGGTGCTGAGCTCAAGCTTTCTTCCGTTGGCGTGGTCATGAAGTCGTACAGCGTATCACAGAGAGACTCGTTCACGTTGGACCATCGCACATATCGTTGAATGCCACAGTCCACCACAAACTGCGGGAACTGCAACAACCCAAAGAGCTGCTTGTGCAAGTTTTTTAGCTCATGGCCACACATCGTAGTGGCCACGGTGAACCAAAACGCAGTCTTGACTGGAGGAGACGCGTTCAGCTTGGTCGAAAACTCCATGAGTCTCACAAACGCCTGCAGCATGCGTGGGCAATCAACATCAGTGACGGGGTTGCGGTCGCTGTGCGGAGAACGGTTGAAGAACAGCGACACCACCGGCATGGCGTCCATGAGCGAGACGGTCTGGGGTGGAGCAGTGAGTTTGAGCACATTCTGCAGTACTTCGGCGTCAACAGTATGGAGGAACTCGTGGCTCTGCAGTGCCAGTCGTTCTTCCTCAGGGGTGCCCTTGAATTGGAGCAGAGGCGCGTGCTTGTACGGGTTGCAGGGCAACGTGACCGCCGCCATGGCTGCTGGAACTGGACGAGGGAGGACGAGGGCGCGAGATGGAGAGTGAGTCGTGTGGAGACCGTGGTGCGTGTGATGATTTTTTACATGGGATGAGTGACCAGATGGCATTGTGGGCGTGTGGATTGGCTAAGCTAATTACCACACGTCGCAGGCGGATCGACACGCTTCCAACGATTGCGAGCGAGCACCACACACCGCAGCTCCATGCTTTTCTACGTAGTATGCTCCCTGGTGACTCACTCACGCACTGAGTGAGCGATCAGGATCAATGCGGATTCATAACGTCAGCGGACCACGACCATCAGGCGTCCACAACTCCATCGTAGAATTCCATCCACAGTTGATTGCAGTTACATCACCACACCTAGACTTCGCAGATCACTAGCCTTGCTCTGGTGCTCGAGAACGGTAGCTCGTTGTCGTATCTGGGATCACTGTGGGGTTCACACACAAGAAGCTCCAAAACCGGTGGAATAAACACCCATCACAGCACTCGTTTTAGGCCTGGAACGCGACCTCAAACGCCTGGATAAAGTCGTCCTTGATGTCCTCGATGTGCTCAATGCCGACCGAGACACGCACCAAGTCCGACGTGACGCCCGTGGCCAACTGCTCATCCTCCGTGAGCTGCTGGTGGGTCGTGCTGGCTGGGTGGATGATCAGCGTCTTCGAGTCGCCGACGTTCGCAAGGTGGCTGGCCAGCTTGACAGCGTTGATGAACTTGACCGCTGGCGCGAGACCGCCCTTGACGCCAAACGCGAGCACAGCACCAAACTTGCCACGCGTGAAGTACTTCTTGGCCGTAGCGTGGGCTGGGTGTGACTCCAGGCCCGGGTACGACACCCACGCGACCTTCTCATGGGCCTGGAGCCACTTAGCCAGAGTGAGCGCGTTGTCCGAAGCACGGTCCACACGCAATGACAGCGTCTCGAGGCCTTGCAGCAGCAGGAACGAGCCGAACGGGCTCTGGCTCGGACCAAAGTCACGCAGGCCTTCCACACGCGCCTTGAAAATGAACGCCAGGTTCGCACCGAACGGACCGCTAGGACCGAACGTATCCCAGAACTTGAGCCCGTGGTAGCCGGCGCTAGGCTCCGTGAACTCTGGGAACTTGCCGTTCGCCCAGTTGAACGTACCGGCGTCCGTGATGACACCGCCGATCGTAGTACCGTGGCCGCCGATCCACTTGGTCGCGCTCTGCACGATGATGTCGGCACCGTGGGCGATCGGGTCCGCCAGGTAGCCGCTCGCGCCGAACGTATCATCCACAATGAGCGGCACGCCGTGCTTGCGCGCGACGGCGGAGATGGCCTCGAAGTCTGGCACCTCCAGCTTCGGGTTGCCGATTGTTTCAATGTAAATGCCCTTGGTCTTCTCATCGATCAGTGGCTCAATAGCCTCCGCCGTCGTGGTCGGCGCGAACTTGAAGTCAATGCCGAAGCGAGGCAGCGCGACCTTGAACTGGTTGTATGTGCCGCCGTAGATGGCCGACGAGGTCACAAAGTTGTCGCCTTTCTTGGCGATCGTCGTGAGCGCGAGGAACTGCGCGGCCTGGCCCGAGGCCACGGCGAGACTGCCCACACCGCCCAGCAGCGACGTGATGCGCTTCTCAAACACGTCGTTGGTCGGGTTCATGATGCGCGAGTAGATGTTGCCCAGTGCACGCAAAGCAAACAGGTCTGCGCCATGCGCAGCGTCGTCGAACACGAAGCTTGTGGACGCGTAGATGGGCACGGCGCGGGCCTTCGTGGTCGGGTCCACGACCTGGCCAGCGTGGAGCTGGCGCGTGTCAAAGTGCTGCTGCTTGGCCTCGTTCACCATGGTTGCGGGGAGGGGGGGCTGGTCTTCTGCTGACTGGTAAAGACGAAATGAGCTCTTGGTGGGTTGGGATCTTGAGTTCTTGGCCTGAGGCGAATGGTCGCACGGCAGTGGCTCAAGCTGCAGCCAAGGGCGATGCGCTTCAACGTGGGCGTCGATGCCGGCGTCGTGGCGCTGGCGGCGATGATTGGTGCGATGTGTTCGCCAATGAGCACGCGCCGCGAGCCAACGTCGGCGACGGGTGAGTTTGAGCATACCATTTGATGGGTATATCCAAAATATCGGAAAACAGATAGTTGGTAATTTATGGTTTTCTGATCAACTGCATATAAGGTCATTTGCTTGTAATAAAGGTCTTGGAAACACATATACGATTTTATATGATTACGACAAGGTAGACAAATTATACAAGAAACCTGTTGGCAGTGTCACTGTCACTAAGTTGAATCCCAGGAACTTCCTTCCTGAGGAAGCCACGCGAAACTCGGTGCTTCGCCACAGTGGGATTTCGAGGAGCTTCTCGACCAGGTTGGCGCATCATGCTGCGGTTTTAAACCGCCGGTTTACTGGACCAACTTCCTATCGAGTAATACAGCAGCTCAGTCGGAGCCCCCGGGGGGTCTCAATGAGACTCTCATGGAACGTGTCGGCCAAGTGCGCTGCTCACGTGAACAGTCTTGTGTAGTACATTCTTCAAAAACTTATTTAGTATAATGCGACCTCATTGGCTTGGCGGAGAATGATGCGATTGGTTAAAATAGAGTAAAAAAACATCATCCGGATGCCAGGCTCTGTGTCCGACTTGCATCCGGATAAATCCGGAAGTGAGAAGGTACCCATCTCACTCCTCAAGAGGTCGAACACGGCATTCGGACGGACACGCAGACAGGCAACCCAAGCCACCACCACTTCGTGGGACTTTTACTGCGTTACTATGGGGAAACTAGCGCAGCGTCTGCATCTGGGCGTGCGTGGAGAGCTCCACGTGGAGCTGGAGAAGACGGCGCTGCTGCCGGGCGACCGCGTGGTCGGCGCCGTGCGGCTCACGGTCTCCAAGCCCATCCAAGCGGCCTGTACGTCCGATGACATGCGTGGCTGCTGCATGATACTATGTAGTTGTGTACTGAGGATCGTGTGCACTGTATTCACACAGCTTTGATTGTACGGGCTGTGGGTACGCAGTCGCTTTACTGGCTCACATCGTCGGGTGAGAGTACGGTCTCACATTCCCAGTCTGTGGACCACTGGCTCGAAGAAGTACGAACACCATTATGAACCCATTACCGATCTCTTGCTGAACGATGCTCACTGTGGTTCTGACTCAGATTACTCTCGAGCAAGACAATACGAGTTTTGACCCTGGTGAGCGAGCGTACGCTCTCGCATTCTCGCTGCCATTGGATCTCCAGCACAACTTTTCGTTCACGTGCCGTCGGATTGAAGAACTCCAGGCCGTGCGGATCAGCGTCAAGTACGCAGTCGTTGCTACGCTGGTGGTAAAGGGCGTCGCAACTGCAAACCTGGAACGTAAAGCCGTCTTCACTGTTGATTCCCTGCCCATGGCCGTGCCCTTGGGCAAGCCAGTCACAGCAAGTGAGACGCGCGATGTCAAAATGTTTTCGATGTTTAACCGCGGATCCTGTGGCGTTGCAATGGAGATCGAGACCGATGTGTTCGACTATTCCTCGGTTATTGAGACACTAGTAACATTACGGCTCGATACGACTCGCACTCTCAAGTACGTGCTGCTGGTGTTGTACGAAGACGCGTACGTGAACCGCCACCACGCCGTCTTTCAAGCTCTCAAGCGCGGCTCTCGTGTCGTGTGCTGTCGACGGTTCGACAAGGCGACTTTTGCGGATCTGCAGACCAACAGCACGTCGTCAACATTGATTTTACGGCTTCCGATCACGCCAAATGACATCTCGGAGTTTGAGCCGTTGAATCCGACCATGACGTCGCACTTTGTGAGTCTCAGCTATCGCGTCGGCGTGGAATTGAAGCTGTCGATGGCCCCGCGGATCAAGATCAGCGTGCCCGTGACGATCGTACGGAAGCTCGTTGCTTCAGGAGCGTGATATTAGTGGAAGAAATGTATTGTAAATTTAAACAGGTCGTCGGTTAGCTGACGCTGATGCTACGGTAATGCGTTTCCCACACACGTCGCCGTGAAAGCCTAAGGCTCAGGATCGATACCTATCATTCCAGTCTGAAGTCCCTCCTTCACCAGGACCTCTCGGTACTGTAGCTCTGCTCACTGAGCTGAGCTCACCCTTCGGACGTTGCGGGTGATCCCTTACAAACGTATATATAGAGCAAAAACGATACTCCCCTATATAGGGTTTACTGACTTGTTCCTAGGGACTTGATCGCACCCAAGATGGTAATGCACTCTGATAGTTGATAGTGGGTGAGAGGGTTTTGGCCAATGACCAGAACAGCGAGTTGACCCATGTTGCAGGTCTCAGTTTTCCACATTCGATACGATGGGGAAGCACGAGTGGCTTCCTGCATCCGTTGGCTCTCTCCAGCTGCAGCTCGCCGAGACCAGCGTCGTGCCAGGCGCAACGCTGCAAGGAACCGTCACGCTGGCCCTCGCTGAACGCGTCGAGTGTGCCGGTTCGTGTGCCTCGAGCTTCTGTGTTCACACTGCGCGGTATACTACGGTTGTATCTAACGACGCAGCGATTGGCTTCGCCATGGAATACTTAGTCATTACCGTCCAGATCGAAGGACTCCAGCGTCTGCAGTGGGGCGCTGTGGGCGGACGAGGCGCGTGGGCGCAGCTTCAAAACCTATCATTCAAGCACTTGACAGTCGAGGCAGGCAACGATATGCGTTGTTGCGGCTCACGCTGCGAGTAAATTGACTTATAGTTGTTCTTGACTGTGTTAGG
Organism: Pythium brachiatum; assembly: GCA_023337615.1. Lineage (NCBI taxonomy): Eukaryota > Oomycota > Peronosporomycetes > Pythiales > Pythiaceae > Pythium > Pythium brachiatum. The sequence goes on along the minus strand of JAADXI010000451.1, from coordinate 15,473 downwards.
ATACTCTTGGCCAGCTCAATGGTGATCTACCGCCTGGTGTGCACACGCTCCCGTTCGAGACTACGCTGCCAATGGATCTGCTCGCCACCTCCAGTATTGAACGACTTGTAGAGAAGACCCCTGAAAAGAGGCGCGAGGTTTGGTTCATAGTCGAGTACTCGGTCTCAGCTAAACTCGAGGCGGCCGGTCTTTCCAGTCCCAACCTGCAGCAGACGTGTCTGTTTGAGGTTGTGGGATCCCCGTCGGCGGATCCGCTTGCTCAGCCAGTCGCCGTGAGGCATGGAGACAGCGTGAGACCCATGTGGGGACTCGGCCACGTCAAGCCATGCACTGTGAGCATGCAGCTATCAAGCGACATAGTTAATGTATCCTCCGGATTGATTGAAGCTGACGTGAAGATCGAGCTGCCCGCGAACCTCAAGCTCTACCACGTCCACCTTGTGCTCTACGAGGATGTGGCTCTGAACATCAGTAAGAACTACGTCGAAGGCGGTCAGCAGAACCCGCGAGCAGTATGCCGACACACGTACAACGTCAAACACTTTGCTACAGAGGCTGGCGACAACAGCAGCTCCAACATGACGCTGAAAGGACGGCTCCAGCTGAAGATCTCGGACCCTGACGCGAAGAAGTTTGGGCCGCTCGTGCCATCGCTCACCGTGCGCTTTCTAAACATCCACCATCGCATCGGCGTCGAATGCTCGTTTGTGTTGGGCTCGCGCGTGAGCATTTCAACGCCGATCACGCTACTGGGTGCGGTACCACCTGCGTGAGGATTGTTATTCACAACGAAGTAGGTATTATATTATCAACGGAAGAATCGTATTTACAGTGAGTTGAAGATGCCCATGGGTATAATGGATGGAGTGGATGGGCTGCCATTTGCCTGTGGGATTTGATATGAGCCCCCAAGGTCGCGTGGCTTCTACTACGTACAGTATGAGAGTTTGCGGGGATCTGCACTGTCAGAATACATGTTCAAAACTGAGAAGAGCATTCGTGGGTTCGGTTTTGATGTCATTTCTCGACTCGCCCGCTGCCACTCGTTAGTGCATTCGATGGTTAAGCGCGAGCAGCTCCCCACCTCCGTAGGGACTCTCCAGCTGCAGCTGCATGCGTCCAGTGTGCTACCAGGCGCTGCGCTGCGAGGAACCGTGACGCTAAATCTCCCGCAACCTGCCGAAGCGACGGGTACAGTTCGCGTGTGCTCCTGGGATCACCACCACCAGTCCGAGTAACACCAATGTGCCACAGTGATCAGCGTCAAGATCGAGGCGCTCGAGCGCATGCAGTGGAGTGGCTCGGGCCAATACAACCCGGTCCCACCTCAGAAGGTCACGTGTACCCATGTCGACAACGAGGTAGGTGGGTCCAAGCACGAGAGTGGGTCTTGCTGGTGCTAATTGACCTGTGATAGTTCACGCTGGGCAATCTCAACGGCGATCTGCTGCCTGGCATACATAGCTTGCCCTTTGAGTTCACACTCCCACCGAGCCTGGTCGCCAATAGCGTCGTCCAAGGCTTTGTGAGAAAGGCGGTCGGCAAGAAGCGCCGTGTCCGAGTCGAGCTGGTGTATACGGTCTCGGCCAAGCTCGAGATCGCGGGGCTTTCGAGCCGCGAATTACAGCAAACGTGTGTGTTTGAGATCACCAAACCCCCACTCGCAACTCCGCTGGGCGCTTCTGTTGCCATCACGCACTCAGACAACGTGAAGCCGCTTATGGGATTCAGGACGGAGACGCCGTGCGTCATTCACATGCAGCTCACCAGTAATATGGTGGAGTTGCCACTGGGAATAATTGAAGCCGACGTGACGATCGAGCTTCCCACGAAACCCAAGCTCCATGACGTCCACGTCGTGCTGTATGAGGACGTCTTTGCTCAGAACCAGTACGAAAACGGTGCCGACCAGGACTCCCGCGCAGTGTGTCGTCGCACATATAAAGCCAAGCACTTTACTCCAAGCCAGAGCAATCATAGCTCTAATAGTGCTGTGCGTGGGCGGGTTCAGCTGCCGATTTCCGATCCGGATGCCGAAGCGTACGGCGATTTGGCGCCGTCGTTCACAACGAAATTCGTGCAGATCCGCCATCGTGTGGGGATCGAGTGTTCGTTCTTGCTGGGTTCTCGCGTGAGTTTGTCCGCGCCAGTGATTCTCGTGAGCTGCGTCGCACCACCTGCATAAACTCCCCACTATGTACTAGCTGAGTCAATTCTCACAGTACATACTATGATTATGTGTATCCCTTCCCATTCCAAATACGTATTTGATTCTCCTCTAGCACAACAGTTACTGGGACAACGCCATCGCAGCTTGAAGCAAGCTTGCAATCTCATCTCTACCACTGGGTTCCTCCTCATCTTCTGGTTGCTCATCGACAATCATCTTTGGTCGGGATGTCCAGATATCGAAGCACGTACGTTCTGCTCGATCGCGTGCTCGTATATCGGCTCCGCCTTGTAGCAGGCGTGTCCAGATCGCCATACAGTCCACACTCGCGCGAGCAGCGACATGGAGCACAGTCTCTTTCCGTCGATTGAGCGTGGTCAAGCACACTCCGTGGTGAAGCAGAGTCTCCACAGCGTCGAGGAAGCCGTTTCTTAACGCTCCTGCGATCACGGGGTCACCGTCCCGATTGACTGCGTCTACACTAGCGCCATGCTCGAGCAGGAGCTTGATGACCATGCCTTGGCTGGCAGCATCTCCACACGCGTAGTGGTTGACCGGCGATTGACTCACAAACGCAGCATCGACCAGTGGCGTGTGGCCGAGCGCGTCCACTGCGTCCACGTCAGCGCCATGGCGAAGGAGTAAGTCGACGAGATCATCGTAGCCGTTGGGAGCAGCCAAGTGCAGCGGTGTTGAGCCACTGCCGTTGCGTGCATTCACGTCAGCCCCTGCTTCAACGAGTGCACTGGCGACGTCAACAGCTCCGTAGGCAGCAGCGAGATGCAGCGGAGTGTTCTCACACAAGTCCAATGCGTCGATCTGGCTCGCTCCCGCCAGGAGCATCTTGTGGATGTCGCCTTGCGTGATCTCATACATTGCTACGACGTGCAGTGCTGTGTACGCGAAGCCCTCCTGGTCCGCCACTGCATCGATGCTGGCGCCGTAAGCGAGTAGCACACTCACACAGTCAGGCAAGCCTCGTTTCACAGCCGAACATAACGGCGTGCTCTCGCCGCGATCGATCTCCTCTTCATCATCATCCGGTCCGTCGTACGGCTCACTGTGAGTGGGGAAGCCAAGGCTCAGTAGCAAGTCCAGCGCCTCGGGTTGGTCGGCTTTGATCGCGATGCGAACCAGCGAAGCCTGCAGAGTCGGTGGTAATCGTGACATTGGAACGCTGGACGATGGATCTTCGCATAACAATGTCTTGATCACTTCGATATCGCAGTGCTGGACGGCGCGGATGAGCTGCGCGGCTTGGCGCTGGAACATTGAAGCTGGCTGTGGAGGTTTGATCTGTGCAAGACGTGAGCAAACAGAGAATGGTTTGATGCCGATCCACAACCTAATTTTAATTTTTAAAAGGCAACATGGTCAGTGGTTTCAGCTCGCGATTCTTATATAAATAACCGTTTCGTGGTCATTTAGTGCGTGCGTCAATCCGGCGACGTCACGTTGGAGGAAATGCGACGCTTGGTCTCCCAATAGAAAGCAGCTTCAACAAGGACTGACGCACGGTTGTGGAGATGCTCTCCGTTGCAGTAATGCAGGCGCTAGCGCACGCGACTCTCTAAGCTGCAATGGGTGTGGTTGGAAATGCATCAGTACAGATAAAGCCTGTGCGACGCCATTCAATTCATCCAAAACGACTTTGAATCAGCTTGCGTTTACCCACATTTGTTTTTGAAGTCTCCTCTTCCGCTTCTTCAGCTCGCTGGTGCGATCACGTGGTCATCCGCAGTCGTTCCGTCAAGGATTTGCTTGGTGGTGAGTCCTTCGAAGAGATCTTGTGGCTCAGCGAGGCTTTTGGACGCCAGCGCGATCTCTGGAGGCCTTGGCACGAGCCGAGGGGCGACTCCTCCCTCGCTGCTCGAGTCTTCCTTGGAGCCCCAGCTCTTCGCAGCTTCACGCATACTCTTGCGCGTGGTTTGGTGTTGTTTCCATTGTGCAAGTCGATCTCCTGTTGTTGTAGTCGTCGTTTCCGGTGTCGACACGCTTCTGGTGAGCCCTTTACTGGCGCTGTACTTGGAAGGAGAGGGTTGTTGGTCGGCAACTTGATCGAGGACGTGGTTTGCGTTTGTGCACAGCGATCGCAAGTCTTCCATCTTCATCGGTGCGCGCTTGAGCTCCGCGAGGAGCTTCGTCTTCGTCGCATCCACGAGCTCTGCGACGACCGATGTGGGGATCCGCTCCGTCACTGGAAGCGTCCGGTCTCGTGCGATCTCTTCGCAGTACAGCTCCTCAAAGAGCAAGAAGCTCAATGAGAACAAGCGATAGAAGCTCTCGTCATTCTCCAAGATCTGCCAGTACAGCGTCTCCGCGACTGGGAAATCGCCCTGCTGCCCGTCTTCGCCTATGAGATGCATGGTCTCACATAGCGACCGTGCCACCGCCAACGCCGCCTTGACGAACGGATATCCTCCCTTCGCTCTCTTCATCATGCGCGCTTCACCAGGGTAGTGCTCGGCGAAGTACACGAGACACTGGAGCCCGAGTTCGCCCATGGATCGCAGGTCATCGGCTGGGTTTTCCGTCGTGAAGCCGCCCTCTGTGCACCAAAACGGACTGATTCTTTCAAAGGCAGGGGCCTTGTCCTTGTTGATGAAGTAGGTGCCCCAGTAGCGCTCCAGCAGAGCCAAGTGCTAGACCACACAATACACATACACGGTGAGCTCTAGCTGAATACGATAGTCGACGGGATAGCTAGCTATACTGTACTGACCTCGGGCGACAGCACGAGCCGCGTGAACAGCTTGCGCTGGAGCTGCAGTAGCACCATCATCTCTTGGTCCGTGGGTTGTCGCCCGATCTCCGCTTGGCTGAGCTCGTTGCCTGCTTGATTGCCCATGTCGCTGTCTGGTTTTGCTTGTGCTTTGGCTCACTTGTCACCAGTGCATTGTCAAGCAAGCGGCTCTTCAAGATCTTCTAAAATCCATGAGGCTTCTATTCGAGTAATGGCAGTACTACCGCGAGAAAGTGCAGCGGCGGATCTACTGGATGATATGAACATGTTACGAACAGTAAATATCCACTTTTGTGAGTGGCGACAGGCGGAGAAGCGGACCCGACCACGCAACGGAACCAACATGCTGCGGACTCCGTCACTACGCGCTGTTGCAAGTACGCCGCTGGCCTCTGGATGGCGCTGCTATTCATGGACGCGCGTGCTGCGTACGGCGCCCACCACTGCGACGCAGGACAGCAATAGCGCCAGCGTCTCCTCCGGTCGCCAGTCGCGATGGAAGGAAGAGGCGCGGCAGTTCGCGCAATTGCCAGCGGCGCTGCAGGCGTTCCACGCGAGCGTCGGCCACTGGATCGTGCCATACCATTTCCCAATTCCTGCCGCGACTTTCAGCCAGACATTGAAGAAGCCATCGAGCCAGTCAAGCCAGAGCCGTGTGGTGGGGCTCGTGAGCAGTGCGCATGAGATCGCGTGGCCAGCGGACGTACGTGGGCGGCTCAACCTCGGCCGCGTGCTGCATAAATTCATGACCAACGCGTACTACCACACGCGCCATCCACGTATCAAGGAACAGTTGGACGACATGGGGTTCCCCGTGAGTGCCGACTGGCAGGAGTACGTGTGGCAGCACCAGCGCATGGCGGCGATCCGCACGTTCTACGAGCTCCACGGCCACTCGGTCGTCACGCGAGGCTACGTGGCGCCTCGGGATGACCCGCAGTGGCCTGTGCAAACGTGGGGGTACAGACTCGGTGTGATCGTTGATCGACTACGCAATGAGCGTGAAGAACTCGCGGCGTCGCAGCTTCAAGACCTGGAAGAAGTCGAGTTCACATTTTCCGTGTACGACACGGAATGGTCCGAGAAGATCCTGCCGTCGCTCGAAGTATTTGCCCAAGTCCACAGCCACTCTCAAGTGAGTCAATTGTTTGTGGTGCCGCATCACGAGCCGTGGCCAGAACGCGCGTGGGGGCTCAAGCTCGGCCAAGTCGTGAGTGGGATGCGGTACGACAACAGCTTTGCTGACCAAGCGAAGCGAGATACAGAGCGGCTAGAAGCTATCAACTTTGTGTGGGATATCTCCGAGCACCAATGGTCCGAGGTGATCGTGCCGTGCTTTGAGACCTTCCTGGCCTTGCATGGCCACTGTAAGATCAGCTTGAGCTTTGTGGTTCCGAGTGAAGAGCCGTGGCCGACTGAAGCGTGGGGGCTGCGGCTTGGCAGCGTGGTGGGCGGCATGCGATCGAAGGGCTACTACTCGGACCAAGTCGCTCGTGATGGTAGTCGCTTGGAGTGGCTGGGATTCATCTTGGACCCGGTCGAGTGCGAATGGACGCAGCAGATCCTGCCGTCGCTCGTGGTTTTCCATGAGCTCCACGGTAGTATCGCAGTGCCGCCCAAGTTTATCGTGCCTGCACAAGAGCCATGGCCACGAGAAGCCTATGGTGTCAGATTAGGAGCCGCTGTAGAGAAGATCCAGTCGCGTGGAGCTTTCGCAGAGCAAATCGCCCGCGATATGAGCCGACTTGAGGCACTTGGCGCGCTGTGCGAGACACAAACCGACCAACCATCGCTGGAATATGATGCATAATGAAAGAGATGACCATCTTCTGTGCAATGAACTGTTCTCAATACGACACTGTATGAAAGAAGATGCAAGTACAGGAGCGAGTCCATCGCGTGCCATCAAACTACACAAACTGCGACGTCCCGGCACACCGGCAGCCCAACGCACAAACGGCGGTCAAATCACTGTGCTGTGTACCTCATGGGCTCCAACATGCCCTCACGACGGCATCTCTGACAGCGCGCATGCTGACTGTGATCTCGGGATTCATGCCGGCGGGCAGTGGTAGACCCTCGGGAATGGACAGGAGGCGGGCTGCCTCGAACGTGACGTTTTCTGGTTCATCACTGTCGTGGGTAACATCACCAACCTGAACTGGCGGGGGAAGAACACCACTAGGGAGCAGCGGGTTCAGTCCAACGTCGTACAGGCGGTAGTGGAGAGACTCTCCTTCCTCACTGACCTTGATCAGCAGCACATACTGGACACCGTCATAGCCAGACCACCAGCACGCCGCATGTTCCAGACTCGTCCACGTCTGCCAATGCCCCACTTCCACAGCAAGCGTCACCCAATCGCGACACATACGGTTTGGTGGTGGCGCTGTGCGGTGTAGCGTACGTGCAAGTGGCCCGTATGTCGCGTCGGCCTCTTTGTGTGGGAGTCCCTTTCGATGGGCCGTCATGGAGCCCCTCTTGGCGATCTCATGGGCGTTCCCACACGCATCCAGAAACTCTGACTCGAACTCATGAGCAGTGACCTCGTGAGCTGCTGACGCAAAGTCCACGACCAGCACGCGTCCATCCGCAGTGAGCTCCAGGAAGCGAACGCCAATCTGGAGGCCTTCGCCGTCGCCAACGTACTGGTTGAATGCGTCCACCGAAACGCCCTCGCACACCACAAGAGGCTCGGGTTCTTCCTCGCCTTCCTCTTGGCGGAAGTGGTTGTCGATGACGTCGAAATCCAGCGCGTTCATGATCGCGCGAAGCTCTCGCGCGGTGGTCATCGTCGTGTCCGCCACAGTTATAGCTGTTGTGTGAGGCACAACGAAGTTAGAGGCAGTTAGCTCCTGTCGTAGACTCCGGTCCTCCACCCATCCATCGTCGCGATTTCCCAGGTCGTTCCCAGGTCATTCTCAATCCGGAAGCTTTCGGACGGATTGGATTGGATTGGATCTCACATCACCATCCCAATCGGGAAAAACGCAGTTGCAGCCTTGAATTCGTGAAATCCAATCTTCACTCTCAGGCGATGGGTGACTGTGAGCACGTGCGACTGGATATCGGCATACACGTAGACATCCTCGGGCTTTGTTAGTTGGAACGTGGCTTCGAAGCACCTGGAATATCGAGAGTCTTCGTTTGGGCCTACGAGCGTTTGCTTTGAACACGCCTCAAAAGCACTGCCGATAGATTCTTCAAATAGCGTCTTCGGCCGCGTCTCCCATACTGTACGCGTAGGGAAATGCGCGTCTTCCACGAGCGCGACTCGCGTGCTTTTGATGGGCTTTCGCCCTCCGGACGTGTGAACAGTAAGCTTGACCGTGATTTTCCTCTGGCGCACATCCCACACCTGGCTGTCAAGCGAAAGCGCGATCTTACACACACCGACTTTGACACCTAGCAGCTTGATAGCGCAGTGCTGGGAGTTCTTGTACGGCGTGCCGAGTAAGGACTGTTATACTGACGTGGTGGTAACTTGACCTGCTTGCCGAAGCACAACTTGCACTGCAGCTGCCCGCCTTGCTTCTTGGGTGGCACCCACACCACACACTCCACGAACGAATTCAGCGCAGCAGAGCAGGCGGTCCGGTAGAACACAAACACAAAAACTACTGGGGGGAGTTCCATCGGCAACACCCACTTGGCGTGGAAGACGTAGATGCCAGGCTCGTAGGTCTTCGCGGCATCCAAACGAACCTACATAGGCACGTCTGTCGACGTTGAATTGGATAAAGAGGACGGCACGTACGGGCCTGGTGAGACCGTCGCAATGACGGCGCGGCTCGTTGTCCATTCGGCGCTGAAGATCGCAGCGCTCGACGCGACGTGCATCATCGCAGACGCGGTCGAGTGGTACGGCTCCGAGTCTCCAACGATTCGTCATGACTACAAGTTGCTGCATGAGACGGTATACGTCGTGTCTACAGATTATCCGGCTGAAGATGTCCGTAGTTTTAATCCGTGGCTCTTGCTTGCCTCCGCAGAGGAGCTCTGACGGTAGAGCTCATGCCACTTGTCTTCCACCATTGGTCAGGACGAGAAATGAGAGAGTTGGTGGGGATTTCTCGAGGAGCTCCCGAAGATTCGAGGGGATCAACACTCTGGAGAAAGTGCACCCAGTTTCTCTCTTCAAGCAAAAACCGGTATCAATACCGGTATACTCGTGGTAGAAACAAGCGGCCGTTCTCAAGTTTCTCATTGCACCACTTCAACGACAACCTATGTGCGCGTGGCTCTCGCGCAGAAACACAGATATTGTCGACACTGTCACATGTTGGCTACCGGAATTGGGGAGCTCCGGTGTCTGCAATTTCCGAGTCATTCTGCAATTCTCTCACAACAACTCCAGCAGCTTCCAAGCAGTTCTTAACCCACCACCAAGCCAACACAAACCATGTTCACGTCCTGGGATCACGTGCAGCCGCGTATGTGGCACCCGATGGCGATGCTCGAGCAGTCGATGATGGATCAGGATCGCATGGCCGAGCGCAGACTGGCGACGCACGCCCACTTCCCACTCCACGACCACGACCTCCACGACGATGAGTTCTTCAGCGACTTGCCCGTACACCGTGGCAACCGGGACCAGGCTCAAGCCCAGCCACACCACCAGCAACAGCAGCAGCAGCAGCACGCTCTAGCTGAGCAAGATCCGAATACGTTCTCGTCGTATACATTCTCCAGCTCGACCATTGTGGATGACAAGGGCCAGCGTGTGAGCAGCACTCGTCGCCGCTATGAAGACTCGAGTGGCCGTCTCAAGGCCATCCACGAACGCCAGATCGACGACAAGAAGCTGCGTGCAGTGTGGAACCGCCAGCACAAGAACGACGAAGGGAAGCTCGAACAGACGCTACTGGGTGGAGACGGAGTGGACGCATTCGAAGAGGCCTGGAAGCAGACCGCGTTTGGCGAGGCCACGGAAAAGAAGAAGCAAGAGGTGATCAAGGAGAAGGGGGAGAGTGCCTAGGCTCCATGGACTCTTGAGCGGCGCGTCGACGATCTACTTGTGTGTTTACATTCCCTCATGAGTAGGATACTCGCGAGGATTGACTCGCTGTAATGCATTTATTTGGTCTTGACGGTTGGACGTATCGATTGAGCCATTCACTACGTTCTAATGTCTCGGCACGTAGACTCCGCAGGGGTTCCACGCGATCATTCGTCGCGTTTCGATACTAGCGGCGAAGGCGAGGATCTTCGACAGCAGGATCTCTGGCAGCGCGAGCCGATCGTCCTTTCCGTGGCTTGGAGTCGTGGCGAATTGGTCGTTCACCACACTGAGAAACGCCATTTTCACGTCCATGGGCGAGTAGCTATCGAGCAGTTGGCTCTGGAACGCCGCATCCAAGCGCGCTTCTTCGTCCAGTCGCTCGCGGCAACGCTCGACCATTTGAGGGTGAGTTTCTTGTCTTGTTTGGTTCACTTCCAGCACCCGAAGCGTGCGGTTCGAGGACAGCAGATCGTAGAGACTGGCAATCGGAGCGGCGGAGTCGGAGTAGCAGTTCACGCGAAGCTCCTGGAGCGCCAGTGGGGTCTCATTTGTTCCAGCCAAGACGGCAGCGAGACGCACGAGTCCAGCGTCGTCGATCGACTTGTTCAGGTTCAGTGTGAGCAGACGCGTGCGGAGATCGCTGCTCTCCAGTGCGAGCCACAAAGCGGAACGCTCCATCTCCGACGCCTCATCCAACTTCAAGTGCTTCAGGCTGGTGCAGTGGTCCTGAATGAAGCGCACGACAGTTTGTTCCGAGGACGAGTAGGTGAACGTGTAAGGCCCTGCAATATGGCGTTCGTGGAAGGCGAACGCGAAGCTGAGCGACTTAATCTGGGGACCGATCGCCTGGAACAGCGAGCGCAGCTCACCCACGGGAGTCGGTTCTCTTCCATTGCCGATCGTCATGTCATACATCCCGTCGAGACTCTGCCACGCAAGTTCCAGCGGCTCGCGCTCAAGAAGCACAACGTCCTCCTTTGATACCCAGCCGAGCCCAGCACCAGGCACGACCACACAAACGGAGCCGTCCTCGCGTTCGCACAGCGCTTCAAACTCGCTTGTCTCCAGAAGCGTCTTGTGCCACGGCTCGATTGGCAGCATGTGCTGTTGATACTCCTCCACAAACACGTACTCGTGCTTCACGCCAGACACAAACACCTCGATGCTCGCGCCTTCCTTCACTGTACACACCATGAGGTAGTCTGTTGGTGGCGTATTCGTCCCTTCAAGGTCGTTGTACACAAGCTGCGCCACGGGATTGCGCAGCGTATTGGCGATCGCTCGGATGGCCACTGAGTCCACCGTCAGCTTGCCGAGGGAACGCAGTTTGTACGCCTGAGCGAAGCGCTTGGGACGTGGGTAGAACAGACCGAACGCGATCCAACGCCAGCAGTCGACGTGGATCTCCTCCAAGTGACGGGGCACTGTATCGACCGAGTAGCCGGTCAGATCTTCCACCAGTGGGCAGCCGTAGCGCAGCGTCGAGAAGTGCTGAGCGAAGAAGTTGGGCGTCAGCGCGTTGCCCGCAAGCGAAATCTTCTGCAAGACTGATGGCTCAGTAACATCTCCGATGGCAGCGATCGCTGGCGGCTGGAAGCTCCAGAAGCGAGGCAGCGAATCCACGCCAAACGCCGACAACGCGAGGTCGCGAAACTCACGCGGTGTCTCGCCTGGGCTGTAGATGCCTCCGTATCCATGCCACGGGATGACGCCCTCCATGTTGATCTGCTCGATCTGGTAGAATCCGCTCGTGCACTTGGCTACGATCCGCGCTGCGACTTCGATCAGTGCATCGACCATCACGCTGTTGGTAAAGTCGAGCATTGAGACCTTGAACTGGAGCGTGGGGCTTCGCAACACGCGGTCCAGCAAGCTCTCGATCAGCTCCATTTCCTCGCGCGTGCGATGAAACATCAACTCATAGTGTCCAAACGAAAGCTCGAGCGATGGCTTGGCTGCTGTCTCCGTCTCAGGCGTAGTCAGCACGTCGGACACAGCGTCACACAGCGCTTGGCTCAACAGAGCTGGCTGCCCGTACTGTGGACGGCTTCCGATACAGAGCATGAAGCGTGGGAACGCTGGGTCTGGGATCAGTTGCGCGGTCACTTGCGGCGCGGGCGTGAACTGTTGCTGCATGGCACTGATCGTGAGCCAGAACGCGGTCTTGACCTCCGGCCACGCGTTGAGTTTCATTGAATGGCACACGAGCTTCACAAACGACTGCAATTGGGCTGTTGGTGGATCTCCTGCCACGTTGATCTTGAGCGTCGGGATCGCATCGCGGACAGACATCGTGTTTAGCGCTAACGCTAATTGCGATGCCTTGAGGAAGTCTTCGATCTCGTGGATGAGCTGGTGGCTCTCGCGCGCCAGCAGCTTGGCTTCCGGGGATCCGTTGACGAGGCGGAGACGGCCGTGGTGGTAGTCGCATCTCCAATACTCTGGGTCGCGCGTAGCCTCCATCGTTCAGTGTAGTACAGTAGGGTGTGCGAGTGCGGCGAATAGCTCCCAAACGAATACTGTATGAGCTGTTGTTGTTGCTTTTGGGCTCCTCAACTTGAGGCGCAAACGCGTACGTGTAGCGTGTCATTAGGTAATGAGTCACTCGTTCAGTGGGACCTCCATTAGCCGATGTATCAAGCATCCACTACTAGGCTAGCTCAGTGAACTAGCACAAAAGACAATTAGCCCCGAAGCTTTCAAAGCTTGTTCATGTCGCACATGTGCCGGGAAACCTGACAGAGAATGCATTATTAGGTTAGTTTCAGTATGCTAGCCTGTAGATGGGTACAGTGCTAACTTGACCTGCTGGCATGGAGGTCACAGTGTGTGACTCACAACCGTATCTAACTTGAAAGACCACAGTAATGACACACAACAGTCCCTCACTGATCCAAACGATCACTTTCGTTTTGGCACGGCCTCACTCACTCGCCACAGCCGCCACGATGGAAGCAGCGCCGTTCGACCCAGAGTACTGGCGATGCCAGTACCAACATGGACGTCTCCGCGCTATCGACGGATCTCCTGAGAAACTGCTGCTGGTGCGCGAGAGCCACCAGTTCCTCCATGACAACGAGGCGTTTTTGAAGGGAATGCAACTCATACAAACGCTCAATACGACGTCTGCCCGCGATGCGATCCCGACGTGGAAGTTCTACGCGTCCAGGAACTCGCCACAGATCTATCTACAGGCGTTCGTGGAGCTCGTGCGCCACTCGAAGAAGCTCGACGCGTGGCCGGATGTGAAGACTGCGTTCTGGCTGACGGTCAGTGGGATGCAGCAACCGTATGGCAGCACACCGCAAATGACGGAGCAACTCATTCCAGATCCAAGGTTCCCACGGTTTATGGTTTGTATCGGGAATCGCCCGAAGTACGGGGGAGCTGGCGTTGACGTTTTATTGAACGAGGCGCTTTGCGATGCCGTGTACGACACGCTGACCACGCCCGCGACGGGAACGGAAGCCCAGCCAGAGGCAGAAGCAAAGCCAGTAGTCGAGCTCTCGTTTGGACACTACGAGACTAGTTTTAGGCCTGATCGCACACGCGAGCAACTGGAGCTGATCGAGAGCCTGCTGGACCGGCTTCTGCAAAGCCCAACGCTCCAATTCAAGGTCACGACGCTCGACTTTAACAACAGCGTGATGATCGGCCCGCTACTCGAAGTCGCGGCGCGCATTATGGCCAAGTGCAGCAGCGGATTCTACCAGATCGAGCAGATCCAGATGGATGGCATCATCAATTGGAATGGATCTCGGGATCAGACTCCGCGGGAGTTTCGTGGCCTCGTGGCGTCGGCTTTCAGCGTCGACTCGCTGCCTCGCTTCTGGAGCTTCCAACCACCATCGATCACACAAGCGGAAGATGCTGGTGCGCCGTCAGTGTTGCAAAAGGTGTCACTATCGCGAAACCGCCTGGTCCCCAACTTCCTTCCTGAACATTTCTCGACACTCCGCTACGGCTGCCCACTGGTGGAAGATCGGACCGAATACGCCATCGATTTTTGGTCCAGGTTCAAGGAGGAGCTCGGCGTCGACTGCTGGCGGTGGCTCGCGTTTGGTCTGTTCTACCCACGTCCCAAGCGATTCGCGCAAGCGTACAAGCTGCGCACCATCGGTAAGTTGACGGTTGACTCTCTTGCGATCCGCGCTATCGTCAACACACTCCAGAACCCCGTGGCGCAGCTCGTGTACAACGACCTCGAGGGAGCGGATACACCAGCACCCGACTGTCTCATGGTGTGTACGGTCAAGGAAGGCGCGAGCATCGAGGTGTTTGTGTCTGGTACTACGGAGCAGAGCGCAAATGCGGAGGCGTCTCGGTGGCAGACGCGTCCAATCGACCCATGGTACAAGATCCTGTTGGAAACAAGCGAGTTGGAAGCCTTGTGTGAACGCGACGACGGCTCTGTTTGTGTGGTCGTGCCTGGTGCCGGCCTTGGCTGGGTCTCCAAAGACGACGTCATCCTTCTTGAACGGGAGCCGCTGGATCTTGCGTGGCCCACGCTCGACGGTATGTACGGCATGACCATCTCTACTGAAAAAGTAGGGACTGATGTGAGCGAGCTGCGGTCGCTATTCCACACGATCGGCCCCCAGATCAAGTCGCTCACTCTCGAGTTCGACCCTCCACCGCCAGGTCTCTCCCCGATGGCCCCTCCTTCGTATCCTCACGATTCCGTGGTACACTACATCCGCGACTACTGCATCAACCTCGAGCATCTCCGCTTCGACGCCATGGCTGAGTTGGGGATCTCCGCTTTGTCGGTTGCTCTAGAGAGTACTAGTAGCAGTCTCCGAGCGCGTCTTCTCACGCTGGACCTCAACAACAGGTCGATCGATGACGCTGGCCTCGTGCGTCTCGCTGGCGTCATGGCCGATACAAAGGAGACCCCACTGGCTCTTCAAGAGCTGCGCGTGAACTACAGCTCCACTGCAGCGGCTCCGATCGCTAGTCTCCACCAAGTGCTGTCCACAAACCGTACGCTGAAGCTGCTGGAATTGTCATACCTGGAACAAGAAACTTTTCCGCACTACCGCGAGCGGATGAACGAGCAAGCTCGCTTGGATGCTGCATTTCAAGGCCAATTGCTCCGTAGCTACTCGCCCATGGACGTGAAACTGGCCTTTCTCAGTGTCGTGAACGACCAATTCGCCACGACTCAAGGCCAGGGCCGTGCCCACCACCTCGCACTGCCTGAGATCTTGCTGTCACGCATCCTCAGCTTCGCTGCCAGCATCGAGACGCGGCGAATGATCGCGTGGAACCCTTGTGGAATCCACCGGAGTGTGGAAAGATAAAGCTGCTGAACTAGTTGGCTTAATACAGTACAGTGCTCTAAATGGATGTGGGTTCGATTACCACCATTCCTAACACGAAATGTGAGCGGCTAACTCGAGCGGAGAACTTGGACGCCATAGTGAGATTACCGGTAGATAATGGGCCGCTTCGCTGAGTCGCTGGGCGTGGGCGTCCACGGCTCCATGTACATCGTGCTCACGCGCGCAGAGTACGTGGCAGGCGACGTGCTCGCTGGCTGCGTGCGGCTCTTCGTG
>JAADXI010000450.1:0-21559 GCA_023337615.1 Pythium brachiatum | reverse complement strand
TAGACCTCTATCTTTGGATACGCGTGGTGCTTGGCGCTGTTTCTGAAGTTGCCAACTTCAAGCGCAGCTGACCCACCAGACGGCTCCCACACACTCGAAGCACCAGCACAGGCGACTCTCAGGCGACTGCCTTCCCACGCAAACGTTGCTTTCCGCATTGGATTGCAGAGGCAAACACCGGACAGCAACGGATGGCGGGCTCAACTTGAACTTGGGCCAAGACTGCTGAACGCAGAGCGAGCCACGCGACGGCGGGGCTGACGTCATGGCCACGAACCGCGAGCGAGGCACAGTGTAACCTTAGGGATATAAACGGCGATGGACTTTGAGCGAGCGTCGGCCTCTCTCCCTCAATCTTCATCTGGTTCCCACCCACTGTGGTGTGGTGTGGAGTTTTCCTGAGACGATAACCAGGCCCCACTATCCAAGATCCTCGTCAATAATACCTTACCTTACTACGTAGTATGGCGCTATTCAGCCTCTCACTTGAAAACAGCAAACGCATACGTTTATTTGTCCTTGTTCTCCGAGCTTACCATGACATTGATGACTGTGGCTGCCACGCACCGATCCCCGACATGGGAACGAGTAGGATTTGAGTACCAGTAGATTGTTACGGGACCATGCCTTTTGTCGCCGGACGGATGCCAGCATTCATAGCGTCAGCTTCTACAAGAACGCTGACTGTGTACCGTAGCTTCATCCGCTAGCTTCCACAGCACAGAGCACTTGCGGATCACGGTCAGTTTTCGCAACCCGCAAGTACTCTGCGCTGTGGAAGCTAGTGGTGTCGGCATAACTATGATTTCCAAAATGATATGTTGGGCCGGAGATAATCGTGTTTTGAAGGTGCTCGTGCTGAGCGCTAAATAAAGTGAGTTCGGACGAATGCGTCCGTGGCATAATGCTGCGAAGATGCATGACCAGTGATCTATAAGTGTAGTTCAGTGAGAAAGATGGTGGCTGGAGAGGTTGGCTGCGAGTTATCAGCGGGATTTCCATGAGCAGACCACATCCAAAGTGGGAAACCCCACTTTGCCCTCTTCCTGCGCAAAAGTGGGGGTCTAGCGATTTCCTAAAGTGGGAAAAGTGACCAAGTATACAAAAAACAAGTATAGAGGTAGGTAATGGTATCCTACTTACTTTGGTTATATGAAGCTGGTGTCCCCTTCCTGCAAAATCACCTTGGTGTTTTTGTGGCCGATTTGCGATGTTCTCGACCGGCCCATGGACTGGAGTGGGAAAAAATATTCTTCAGCCAGATTTGATCTCGATACAAAAACGGTCACAGGACGTGGGAACTCCTGGGAAGTGGGATATGTGGCTTTTTGTACCCATTTTCCCACTTTGGATCATGCTCTGGAGACCTCAGATATCTACCGGTGCGTCTGCACTCTGGGAGACCTCCACGACCTCCACGCCCCCGAAGAACATCTCCATCAGCGAGCTCGAGCCCGTCTCATTGCAAAATCAATATTGGTGCTGGAGTCGCAGTGGCGTGCATGATGCTGGCAGTGGGACTGTGAATTCCAGACGAAGTAGGGATGGATAGTACTGTATCGACGGAGAGATAATACCAAATCTTGGTTTTACCGGTAGCACCGCTGAAGCGACTGCAAAATGGCTTTTGCCTGCGTGAGCTCTTCGTAGAGCGCCAGAAACTTGTCCTCGGTCATCGTGATCGTGAGTATATCGCTCTTTGACAGCGAGTCATTCGCCATGATATCATCACACCGCAGCGTCGGTCGATCCAACTGGAGCTGCATCTCCACTCGTTTGGTCTGAACTCTCACTCAGTCAATCAGCTCATGCAAATACATTGGTAATGAGATGCAACGACGCACCTTCGCGTCTTCCGGATTTGCGCCGGTGGGATCAACACGCCACTTGAGCTGCTCGATCGTGGCAAGCTACAGTAGACAATCGATGACCAGTCCAGTGTGAAATCAAAACCCTCTTCCTATCAACCGTAGAACATCGCACTGTCTTGGTCTCATACCTTGAACGAAGCTGCCTGAAGATGCGTGCGCAGCTCCGGCCGCTTGGCTCCATACACAGCAGCCACGCCGTCGCAGATCTCTCGGCGGAGTCCTACGGAACAAAGAAGAGAAACCATCGTTCGTACACAGTTGGTTGCATGATTGTTTACTGTGTGGCTGTCGCGCATGACGCCTTCGTATCGTATCATACCGAATTGCAGCAGCTCCACACTGAGTTCTCTCTGGGAGACGTCGTATTTTGCAGCTTGAAACAGCACAAAGCGGAGCACAGCAGCGATCGCCAGCGCGTCCTGGGGATCTATAGACGCCATCTCACCCATCGCAGTCTGATTCGAAACAACCAATCAATATACAGCCGTGAGTCCGCTGCTAGTCTGTGTGGAAGCTGTATCATAGCTTTCTCAAAAGAGACTTTGCACCTCGTCGCTGCTGCTGCAAATGCGCTGACATACATCAGTGGTCTGCGCTTCGTCCTGCACGTGTGGGAGAACGAGCAAATCATGTCAGAAGCGTCTCTAGGGAGTGATAGAGGCAGAGAGAGAGAGTGCCACGTACGAGCGCCGCGAGCAGCGGGATCTCGGCCAGCAGCCAGTCGGGCGGCTCCAATCCTCCACCGAAACGGAAGCGCTTCACAGCAGCAAGAGCAGGAGACACAATAGCAGTACATCACCATGTTTGATCAGCGCGTGCACGTGGAGACGCGCTATCAAAGCAGCGCAGCTCACAATCGCGAAGAGCTCTTGATCGACTGATGTTCAACGGGATTGGATTGATTTTCGACTGTCTTCAAAACCGTGGAACAAACTGATCCGAATAGAAGCCGGTAGGGTTCGAAAAAGCGTTTTTGGGGGGGAGGAACGGCTCGTGCGTCTCTTCAAGATCTTGAAGCGACGCGTGATGTTGACACGCTACGGTTGTTCGCTGGCTATGAGCAAGCGCGGGGAATCGCGGAGACCTGGAGCTTCGCCTTCACCGAAAGAGAGGCCATCAACATGGCACGCTTGCTAGCGACACCTGCACTGGCATCTTGGTGAGAGTTGAATGACGACTGACGCTGCGCCATTTGACGCGCGGACACACAGCGTGTTCATTGGGCGAACTGGGTCTCCTCGATCACCCACGAGTTCGTCAGCGATCACAGGTTCCAACTCACCGAATTACGGAGCTTTTCGGGAATTGCGCCACGTCGTTCCTGTCCAAAATCCGTCGGTGAGAAGGCAACCAATTGGCCTTCACACAAATTCTGATGAATACCATACTCATCAAGCTGCGACTATGGATTGCATGTAGTCAGCGCAGCGGATCGAGTAGCTCACGAAGACCAGGTTCGTTCAGACCGCCGCCGTATCCTCAAGCCACAGTCATTTATAGATTGCGATGGCTCCCAGAACGAAGTGGTCGTGTCAAGTCCATTACGAAGCGTTCGCGGGTGCTGCGGCGGCGACTGCGCTCGCTTCGTTGACACAGCGACACCCACAGGATGAAGGTTCACCCAGATCAGCCAACCGATTCTGTGTCATCCGCGATACCTTCAGCACCAGTTGTCGCCTTCACCGATGGAGCCGTCAATGTATCCGACCCAGCAGCTAACGTTACAACCACAGGGCCTGGCGTGAACTACATTACGCGTGGCAACCTGCGAGCGTGGGTCGTGCGAATGTGGTACGCTAGTCAAGTCGAGTTGTGGGGCGACTACTCGGTGGAGCGCATGCTCGCCCTCGACTCCTACAGCCGAAATAACTCCTCCCATCGTGTGACCGCACTGCTCGCCTGCTCCTTCCTCCCTTCTCTTCTCGTGGAAATGGCACTCGACTCGCTGCCGCTGGCGCCGACGCAACTCGGCCTTTCTCACTCGCGGAACTTCTGGATCCGCACGACCATCATGAGCTACATCGTCACGCACTCGCTCGTCTCTCAGTACCGCCACAACGTCCCCGGCATCACTCTCTCCACGAAGCAAACGGCGTTCATCTCGTGTGCCGCCGCTGGGCTCGTGCAGCCGTGTCTCTACCTCATGGCGACACACATCGGCTACCCGATTCCGTTCTTCATGGTACTCACGCTACTGCCATGGACACCTATCGTCTGCTCGCTGGCTGGGTATGTTCTGTACGACCAATTACGCAACGACGCGCGCGTTCGGAACGCTATCGTGCGATACACCAACGTGTTCAACGCCCAGTCGTGCTTGATCTTTATCTACCCGACATTCTCCTACGTTTTCAACTCATACCCCGAGCACCAAACGGGACTCGTGCTTCTACTGCCGGTCATGAAGCTGCTGCTGCGCAATTGGTTCGGCTACTGCAGTCGCCATATCCAAGACCTCAAGCCGGAGCTGGTCGTGTTTAACGTCGAGATCTTCAGCGCGCTTTACGTGTCGAGCTGTATGCAGCGAGCGACGTCCATTTACACGACGCTGGTGATCATGGTGGTCGACTTTGCCCAAGTATGTCTCTCGATCAAAGACCTGAACGACATCTTGGACGACGAACAACTTCGACGAGCGCTCGGCCCAACGGGCGACACCCGGAAGCTTGTGCCACTCGCGCAGCATCTGCTACGGACAAATGATTTCGTGCGCAACCACCCATCGATCCAGATTGACACTTGCGTATCAAAACATGAATCGCTTCGTGCGATTGCGTCGAGGAGAAAGACCCCGCCAGAAATTGCCATCGTGAGGCCACCCGAGCCAACGCCAGCCCCCATTCAGGACAAACCAAAGCCACCTGGAAGGGTGGAGGAGGCAAAGTCGGAGCGGAATAGTTCAAGCCTGGCAAGTGCGCTGGTTGGATTCGCTACGCAGCTCCGAGATCGGGTGTTTTCGTCGTCGTTTGTCGCCTTGCTCCCAGCGCGTAGGCGTAAATCTGCTCACGACCGACTGGATCACCTCTTGCAACGATTCGCGAGACCCCGTACTGCGAGAGATGACGCAGAATGGGAGCGCATCGTTGTACGCTTGAATGATAGCGAGAAGCTCATGATGGTCCAGAAGACGCTCAAAATTCTCCACATTTCCGAGTTCATCGCGCTCGTGGAATACGCCGAAGTCGTCGTGCCCATCATGTACAGCATGTTCTTGATCGCGGCATACACGTTTCCCAACCGCGCGTGCTACGCCTCGCTACGGAACCTGACGCCAGCACAATTTGCAGGCACGCTGGGCAACGTGTTCCTCTATGGAATCCTCGAGCTCATGTCGTTTTTGATTCTGGACTACGTCATGAGGCGCAAGTTCCACGTCTCTGCGTTCACGCAGACAGCCTTCGTGCTGGAGACGCAATGGGCCATGGTCCAGTCCAAGCTCTTTCTCTGGATCATGGTCGTGCTCCAGTTCTCCCACGAACACTACGGCAGCGACTTCAGCTTCAAGTTCAAATGGCTCCACCACAACAAGTCCCAGTGACGTTTGGAGTCAATTGCTCACACGTCGCAGAAATACACACATTCCGGAGATTCTTGAAAAGCGAACCTAGGCACCCGTACTTAGTGGTCTCCATTAAATCCGTTTTAGGCTCGGTGACCTTGTGACTGGAACCCCCAGCAGCTCCATCGCAATCAGACGGAAGCAACAAGAGCGTGTGCATTTGCGTGGAGAAGCCGCCGGAGCAGCATGTCGAAGTGGACGAAGAAGGGTCGCGCGCCTGCGGGCTACGACTACATCCAGCCAGTGATGGACGCGCTGGAGCGAGAGCTGCGCGAGAAGATGAACGAGCCGCACGAGGGCAAGCGCAAGTGCGAGGCGCTGTGGCCCGTCCACCAGATCAACTGGCAGCGCTCGCGCTACGTGTACGAGATGTTCTACAAGTACAAGCGCATCTCCAAGGAGGTGTACGACTACTGCGTTCGCATGAAGCTGATCGACGCAAACCTGATCGCCAAGTGGAAGAAGCCCGGGTACGAGCGGCTCTGCAGCACGTACGCGATCAACACCAAGAACTACAACTACGGCACTGTGAGTATCTGCCGCGTGCCGCGCCACCAGCTCTCGGACGACCAAGTGATCCAGGAAAAGCACAGCGGATGCAGAGGCTGCGCGTCGGGCCCAGGCGGCTACCACAACATATTTGGTACTAAGTACGGACAGTACTTGGCTCGCATCCAGATCGCGCGCGAGAAGGCCGGCCAGGCGGACGCACAGGTGTGGGCCAAGGAGGAAGAAGAGACCAAGTACGATAGTGGTGCGGAGGAAGACGATGGCGAAGACGCGCCAGGTCCACAGCCCCCGACGGCGGCGCAGCGCAAGCGCCAGCACGAAGAGGGGGACGAACAGGCCGAGAACGACAAGGACGAGTCCACAGATGAAAGCAGTGATGATGATGAAGACGACGACGCATCAAGTGAGGGTGAACAGAAAGAGTCGGAAGACAAGAGCAACAAGAAGCAGAAGCGGTCGTAGTAGCAGTGGCAGTGGTAGATAATATAAAGCCTTCCGGCACGAAAACGAAACGAAAAGAGTGCGGAGTTCATCTCATTTGTATCTGCTGATCACTGTTTTTAAACAGCATTAAAATGCCTACCACACGCCTGGTACGAGCGTCCACTTGGCCAGCTTCTCACCGCGGAACTTGTCATGGTACCACTGCATGCCGTAGAGCGCGCAGATCGACTGGTTTAGCACGACCCACAAGAACACGATGTTGACCATTGGGTTCGTGAGGCCGCAGACCACAGCAAACGCCAAGTAGATGATCAGCTCCGCTGAATACAGTGGGCACAACACGTAGTCAAACCAGCCGCCCTTCGGAACGACGTGCTTGCCTCCGCTTGCTCGCTTTTGGTCGGCGAGCAGCTTGTTGCACAGGTACTGCTGGTAGCTTCCGTACGCGAAGAGCGCGAGGCCCACGACCCCAAACGCCGGAGTCTCGAGCACCGTAGCGGGAGAGTCAACAGTTCGCGACGCCGGAGTCGCCAGTACGGATGGCGCGATGCCCAAGTAGTGGATGAAACCTGCGACGAGGACTGTACACATGGATCAACACCAAGTCAGCTCAATAGACCCTGGACTTTTTCGTAGGGAGAGTGCTTGCTACGTACGCGCAACGTGCATCTTGGCGTTACCAAACTCGGTGACGAAGATCGATTCAAAGAAGCGTCGCATGTTTTGAACGCCCAGCAGCGCGATGACTGCGATGGCATCGGAGCGGATCGCAATCAAACCACTGGTACCGCTGGACGACTCCAGCACGCTCAGTGTGCGCTGGACGAGCGGATGCTGCGGCGCGACCACGAGCGTTAGTGCGATACCGAGGTTGTACACGGCGCCCACAAGGTAGAAGTAGATCCAGCCACTCTTCTTCATCTGTATGCACCCAGAATCCCACACGAATCAGTACCAGCAGCGGATGGGGGAAGCGCGTGTGCGTACCTCAATGCGCAGGAGCGCGCCGACGATGCCGCTGCGGAACTGCGCGTCCTGTCGCACTTTCCCATGGATGAGCAGCCCACGAATGATGTCGCTGAAGATCGTAGAGATCATGGCGGCCGACATGAAGGCCCATAGGCCCACGAAGTACGCGTACATGGTGCAGTAGCAGCCTGAGCTGGAGTCGCGATGAGCTCTTCGTGTGCGGGAGGCGCTAGCTTCGGTGACACACCCACCTTCCTCGTGATTAGCCTGGTTTTGGTATAGACGGATGGGACACTTGCTTTTGAGTGGCAACAGTCCCGGTGATATTCTATTCAAGTGGACTAGTTCGAGCTAATTAGCATCTCGATTGGTTACTGCATTCACCGCTTGAAGTACGCGCGTCGCAGCTTCTGCGCGATGTACACGGCGGTCTTGGCGCCACCGGCGGTCGCAATGCCCTTGATGCTCTGTGAGATGCTGTGGTAGCCGACGACGGCCGCCACCTTGCGTCGCACAGTTCCCTGGGTCGAGCTTCGGTCGGTGTACACGTCCACAGGGTTCAAGTTGGCCGAAAGCCGTGGAGGAAGCATGCGCACGAGATCGAAGACGGCGTCCGGTTCAGCGGTCTTGGCGACGAGCATGTCCGGATCGTGGATGGATCGGGACACGAATCGCGAGTTCTAATGCATGAACAGCAGCAGTGGGTATAGGCTCATACCGGAACGGGCAAGAGATGAGACTCACCGTGATCTTCTTGTCGTACAGGTTGAAGAACGCCTCGTAGTTTCCCTCCACGATGTTGCGAACCTTGCGCGGGTTCTCACCAAACACCATTCGGAAGTCGCCGAGGTACGAGATGCCAGCGATTTTCTACAAGAAGCATTTGCCTGTGAGTCATGCTGCAGCGCAGATGATCAAGCGATGTGCATTCGAACTCACCATGAAGAGCTCCAAGTGTGTGAACTTTTCAGGCAAGCTGAGCAGCGAGAAGTGCAGCGCATGCGAGAGGTTGAGCGAACTGGCATCGTGGAGGATCTCGTTGCTCGACAGGATATTGACCTATACAGATACAGATCCGTCAGTGCTTCAAGCGTGAATGAAAGTCCACAGCACGGAGATACGTACCGGCTTGTGCATTCGCCCGCTGAGGTAGAGCGTCTTCCACTGGGCCAGGTCGAGACAGAGGGTGTCGGAGCTCACGACGCCGTACTTGACCAGGCGCGTGCCCATTCCAGGAATGCTCAGTGGGACCTAAGAGTACAGTCAATCATACTTGTTACGTCAGTGCTCGCGTCCAGTAAAATGGAGCAGCTCTTGAATTCTCACCAGCGTGTTGTAGTAGATGCCCGCGCCGTAGTTTTCCTGTACGCAATTCTCATCAGATACCTCCACCACATCAATCTCAACAGCAGCACGTAGCGTACCTGCACAGCAGCGATGCCTCGTGGCCCGAGCGCCTTGAGAAACGAGTAGTGGCTCGGATTGCGCTCGAGGTTTTCCGCGTGCCACAGCACCGGATCGTCCACCGCGAACACCAGATCGATCATGGACGTGCTGGCGTCGTGGTCCTTCTGCGCGAACACGCCAGACCCGTAGGCCATCGCGAACTCCACGGCCGGGAAGGCCGTCTCCACGGCGCTGCGCAGCGCGTCCTCGCCGGTCATTTTGGTGCAGTGCTTGCTCCTTCGTCTGCGCTCCTGGATGAGCAGCTCACTCTGTTGCCATCCGCACCATCACTCTGCCTCACGTGAACCACATCAACTCTACTAAGTTCGCATTGTCTGGCTCAACCGAACTTACTGTTCAGTTGATACGTGGCACATTGGCCAGCTGCGTGAGGTTTTTCATTGACAAGAGTAAGGTTTATTCGGCGCTTTGCGCGTGTGTAGCGATTGTGTCGGGTGTCGCCTTTGGATCGAGGAGGTCCAAACCAAATCCCCCCAAGTCCCCAAACGCCAACTGACCAGCACCCACGCTACGCGGTCCCCACTCGCATTCCCCACAGAGACACCAAGATGGTAAGCCACGCGCCACTGCAGCTACACGCACAGCGATACGCAATGAAGCATGGAGACTCACTGGAGAATGCGCTTGTGTGCTGTAGGCCACCCCACCACAGAGCGGAGTTGCTGGCAAGAAGCCGGCCCCAACGGCGGCTGCTGAAGGCGCCGCGGCCAGCGCGTTGCGAAAGTAAGTCCACTGCACTAGCTACGACTCTAGTTTCCTATGGGGAGGAGGCAGCGACTGACGGATGCGCTTGTGTTGTTTGTTTACTCGTACAGCCGTCGCCCGACGTCGACGCGCACGCAGAACAACGGCCGCGGCATGGGCGGCAGCACTGCCGGCATGCTGCGCTTCTACACGGACGACTCGCCGGGCCTCAAGATCGGACCAACGACCGTGCTCGTGTCGTGCCTGCTCTTCGTCGGATTCGTCGTGCTGCTCCACGTGTGGGGAAAGTTCCGCAGCTAAACGCACCACGCAAGACGCACATTCGACGTACGTTTCTGTTGTCCACCGGATAGAAGAAAAAGCAACCACTCAAACACGACGATCCGACTTTCAGAATGGCCGCCGCGTCGATTTCACTCACGACCCACACCACCGAGCCGAGCTTCGAAGCAGAGGCGACGCGAAGACGCGCAATGGCGTGAGCGGCGCGTGTCATCTTTTGGTATAATATTAGCTAGGCACCTTTCTCGTACATCCTCCTACGCTTCTCTCATCTCGCTCGTCTCACTCGTCTCCCCGTTACTGCGGGTGATGGCGCGGCCGCAGCTTGGGCTCCAGCAGCGCGCTCTGCTCGATGATGGCGCGCTGCTGCTTCCAGCCAGCGGTCAGCGCGTCGCGCGTTATCCGCTGCAGCTCCAGTCGGTCTTCATGCTCGCGCTTAGCCACGTCGTTGAATTTCGCCATGAAGTACTCGCCCTCCGCGCGATCCACGTCGTGGCGTTGCTTTGCCAGCGTGTCTCGGAGCGCCACTTGGTTGCGCAAGTGGCCACGCAGCTTGTCTTTGGCTTGGCGCCGTTGCTCTTTCGTGACGATCGGATCACGAGGCAGCAGACGCACAGCGTCGTAGTTGGTGGCTGTAGCGTCCAGCGCATGGAGCCGCTTTTTCTCTTGGTGTGTGTATTCGATCTGGGAGCTCAAGCACGCATCCAGGTCTCGCTGGTTGACCGTCTTCTGCGCTCGCTCCTGGACGCAGCGCAGCCGCGTGGCCTTGGAGCGGCGGTCGATCTCGTCGTTCTCGTGCGCGATCTGAGCCAGCTTGTGCTGTAGCTCCTCTTGCTTGCACTCAAACGCGCGTTGCACTGCGGCTGCTTGCTGCTCGTACACGCGCTTCGTGGGCGACTTGGAGGAATCGTTGAGCATGAACCGCGGCAAGATCTGTCCGGCAGAAGCTCCAGACTCAAGTGTCATGGGCTGGAGCTGGCCTGTGGATTTCGACTGTCGGTGATGATGCAACGACTTGGCGGTGGTTCCCGTGCCCGCTTCTTCACGACTCACGGGATCCGTGTCTCCTTGGCTTCGGTGGTGACTCTTGTGGTGGTGCTTACGGTGTTTTTGATTGGCAGCCACGGTGCTGACGTCCACATCGAGCTGCTCAATCGCCACGGATCGCTCTATTGGCTCCTTGAATCCCAATGTCAACGCGAGTTTCGTGACCGGAGCGAGTGTTTGCAGTGAAGCAGCTCGTGAGATCACGCTACTGGCGTTCTGGGAGCTGAGAAGACCTTTTCGATTGAGCTGGCTCACAAACGTCGAATCATATTGGAAGGCCATCGATTTGCCATCAAACAGGAAGGAGCCGACGATTCCCAGTCGTACTTTGCCTACGGCAGTGCCTTTCTGGAGCCGTGAGCCAAGGAACACAACGATCGCATCGAGCGTCTTGGCAACTTGGTCCTTCGGGATGCCCCCAGCGTCACTGCCAAGAAGTGCAAGACTCACATCTGCGCCAGGCGTGAGAAGAGCTGGTGGTGGACGACGCCACGCGACGCCGTAGCTGCTGACGAACCGATCAGCGAGTATAAACACTGGCGTTGCAGTCTCCAAGTCCCGCATCAGGGCGAATTTCCCGAGAGAAGGCACGCCGACAGCCTTGCGGAGCCTCAGCTGACGCTCCACAGTCGCGCTGATGGCTCGCCAGACGCCATCGACGGATCCACCGAGCAGCTTCTCGTAGTCGTGGCTTGAGCTTCTCAGCTGCTGAACGCACTCGGCCAACAGGCCACCTCCTGATGCCATGTTTGCCTTGTAAATACCTAGGTCGTGAATGACACACACGCATTGATGAAGGCTTAAGATCAGAGTCGCAAGTTGGATAAAGTCTGGCATATAAATAGTTGTGATCGACGGATTACAGTAGCGACCAAATGATACGCCCGTCACTCTATCAACCCCAGCGTCTTGCTGAGTTCATCATACTGGTACGCGTGGACCTTCCCACTCAGTGTGCTGGCTAGAATCGTGCCCGCTCCTGCGTGCGATATGCTGGTGAACATTCTTCCGGACGGCTCATGGGCTTCACTACGAAGCTTGTTCGATGACGCGTCCCAGACTTTGACAGTGCCGTCTTTGGAAGCCGTCACGGGCGTTGGGACCCCCATAGAGACGGAAATATCGTCTGGCGTCGTGGTTTCCGATGGATTTGCTAGGAAACAACACGCTGTGGCGTCCTGTTGATGGCCTTCGAACTGATGCAATTGCGTTCCTGTGCGTCGGTCCCACACGCGCGCTTCACAGCCAACGCCGCTGAATCCTTTGCTGGACGTGAGCAGGTAGAGCCCATCGTCCGACACGTCGAGGCAGAGCGGGAAGTAAATGTAGCCACGCAGCGTTTGCACGGGCGTTCGCAGCGCGTTGCGTTCGTCCCACAGCTTGACGCTCAGATCTTCGCTACCTTGCGCGACGACGCGCTCTCCTGGCAGCCACTTGCTGCACGTTATCACATTCTGCGCTGTCGTGTTCTTCGCTTTGACTCTTGATGTCGCCAGATCCCACAGGATCGTCTGCGTGTCTCGTCCCCCTGAACACAAACTGGTTTCGTCCCCATCTACAGCAATCGTCGACACGTTCAGCGTATGAGATTGGAGCACTGCAGCTGCTGATGCATCCGAAGATGAGGCTGCCGCGGTGATGGCGACTGTTGTATCTCGAGAACACGAGTAGATTGAGCCTGTTCTG
The DNA here is from genome assembly GCA_023337615.1 of Pythium brachiatum. Lineage (NCBI taxonomy): Eukaryota > Oomycota > Peronosporomycetes > Pythiales > Pythiaceae > Pythium > Pythium brachiatum. The sequence continues at coordinate 9,019 of JAADXI010000450.1, read as the reverse complement.
GAGCCCACGTCAATGCGGTTCACAGCGCGGGAGTGCGGTTGGAACGTCGTGACTACATCACGCGTCTTCCAATTCTGCAGCTGAATGGAGCCGTCTTCCCAGCCAGTCACACACAGTTCAGCTCGTTGGGAGTGGCTAGCGCTTCGTTGCTGATGGTACGCGACCACTGTGTTGAGCGTGAGCGCCTCGTCTTTCTCAGTCTGCTGGCGCTGCAGTTCTTCCTTCTTCGCTGCCTCAGCGTCTTCATCGCCCGCTTTCCAACGCGACAGATCTCTTGCCCCACCATCGGCCTGTTGTCTCTCGATATCCTTAGATCCACACGCCCCCATAGTGCTCGTTCCAGTGTTGCGTTGGCAATGGACGCGAAGAGGCGTGGGGAGGGAGCTGGCTCAGCCAAATGTAGCCATGTCTACAGGTGTTCCCTTATCCCAGTATGTTGGGTGGTTGTACTGTAGGAGACAGAATAGAGAGTCTGCTCGGAATGCTCGTCAAACCACACAGACAATCGAGCAGCTCAATTGGAATCCACCGCACACGCACGTCGCCATGTCCAGCCCAGCGCAGATCACGCGCACGTCCATCCAGGTGCGATGGCCGCAGTGGCTACTATGAGTGGATAGCCACCACTGTGCTGACTCTGTGTGTTTAATGAATGGCTCGTGTCTGTGAGCAGCTCTACCGCGACTGCATGCGGTTGGCGAAGCACATCGGTGGCAAGGTATGAACGGCTCCTGTGAACTGAACGCACTTGGATGCTTCTCATCATACTAACTCGTGGTGGTTCTATGTATATTAACTGTAGAGCAAGAAGGGCCAGGCGATTAAGCAGCTCATCCGCCGGGAATTCGAGAATGGACGATCGGAGACGGATCCTGAGAAGATCGACGTGCTCAAGGCCAAGTACGTGGATACTTCGTGGCTGTTGCTGTGCGGTCTTCCCACTGCGTTTCAAGTGCTAACCGTTGGTTTCTTGCTGTGATTCTAGTGCTGTGCGTGGTCTGAGCAACTACCTGGTGATGGCCAACTCGAGGTGCGTTTACTGTGGTGACATTGGTGGATTTATCGAACTGATCCTTCTGTTGTATGGCTGTGCTTTTCGACGCATCCCACCATGTTCCTATCGCTCCTGGATCGAGTAGCAAGGACAAGAATCTGCGCGATGCGATGAAGGCGTCGAGCAAGGCCCACGCCAACACTGGTCCGGCGCAGGCCGAGTTCCGCGAACTGTAGTTCTATCTCCGCACAAGTATTCCCATCAGCTGACCAGCTACAGTACTGGTCTCGCTTCAAACGAATCGTGCCTGTGTGTGTTTCCTGGTTTTGGCAGACGCCTTTCTTGATTGCTGTAGCTCTCAACTCAAGCCTGTGGGCCAAGCTCGTAGTCAACCACGAAGAACTAAACCGTGTTCGACACCAATCAACTGAGACGATGATATTCAACACCAGTCAATAACAAGCCAGCACCTCAGAGTGCACGGTGTGAAGTGCTCCACTGATTGCGGCACTCCCAATGAACAGCCGGCCAACTGCCCGTACTTGTCTTGATCTCGTTCATGCGCGATCAATCAACGCAATAAGCCGCAGGATCGAGTTGTACTCTACTTCACGAGTACGAAACGAACTTGTCGTATCAAGCAGATCCCAAAAACTTCATGATCACCGATAACGATTCTTCCCCGAAGTCGTCATTCATTTATCCTACGGTAATAACGCCGAGAGCCGCTAGATCATGCATGTTCCAGCTACTTCACTTCGAAGCAGCAATGAGCTGCGTGATGCAACTCCCAATGTGTAGCCATGTACCGTACCGTGGTTACCTCGTTTAGAAGCTTTCTAAAATCCTTATTTTATGCATAAATGGACCGCATAAAATCGCTATTGAGCTCTTCGCCGACCGGATCATCGCGCCACGCATCAACCAGAAAGAAGCTCGCAAACCTCAAGTCGCAGATCAGCGGAAATGAACCGACGAGCGTTGGCACGCAAGGCCGCGGGCGCGAAGGTGGAGGCGCCCTCTGTGGAGAAGGATGCGGACGCCACGGGCGTGGAGAACGTCACGCGCAAACTGGAGGCGCAGCTTGTGAAGGGCGATTTCTACGGCGCGCTACAGATGTACAAGACGCTGTTCATGCGCTTCCTCAAGGGCGAGCCGGACGCCGCGCAGCAGCTCAAGGCCGTGGAGCTGGCGCTGGAGGCCGCGCTGCATCTTCTCAAGCACGACCAGAACACGGCCGCGACCGAGATGGCCAACCTCATGGTGTCGGTGTACAGCGACCACCACTGGAAGGTGGACGAGGCCACGAAGGGTGAGCAGATCTGCAGGTTCCTAGAGGCTGGTGACGGCTGGATACTGATGGTGTTGTGGTCATTTTGTGGTATCGTAGAACGCGTGCGGAAGATCAACGCGGGCTTCGTGGAGAAGCCGCAGTTCAGCGCGGACCTGGCGGTTTTCCTCAAGAACGCGGTCAAGTGAGTGACCCGGACAATGGCCGACAATTGTCTACAGCCCATAGACTGATGAGAAAACGCTACATATGTGTCGTGGTGTAGGTGGAGCGCGACGGAGGGAAGCCGCAAGCGTGGTGATCCGGAGCTTCAGCTACTACTGGCGCGCGCCCATCGCGAAAGCGGCGACTTCCAGCACGCCGCCAAGCACTTTCTCCACGCTGAGACGCCGGTGGAGTTTGCCGATTTGCTCTTCACGTGGTCCAAGCAGGGCTACGCCAGCGAGGCCGACCTATACTTGGCTCGTGGTGTGCTCCAGTGCGTGACGTTGTTTGTATGCCGGGTGGGGATGTAAACTGTACTGACTGGTGCTGTTTTGTGTAGGCTGCTGAGCTTGGAGAACCTGCGCGACGCGAACATTGTGTACGATGAGTACGTCGCCAACAGCAAGAAGGCTGGTCGCAACATGGACTTTCCGCTCTACAACTTCCTGCGCTTCCTACTGCAGACGCTCGAGGTTCGTTCGATGCTTACTTGCTACAGAAGCAAACTTCGTGAGACTGAAAGATTGATATTTTGTGTGTGTTGTTCTCTGCAGCGCGACGCGTTGCCGCTGTTCCAGATGCTGCAGGAGCGCTACGCGGCGGCGCTGAATCGCGACAGCTCGCTCAAGAGCGTACGTTTGCTGTGGTTTGTGAGTTGCTTGCGTGTGGTGCCTGACTGGTTTGTTTATTGTGCCATGTGTGCAGTACATGAGCGTGATCGGCCAGAAGTTCTACGGTCTGCAGCCTCCACGATCGGGTCTCAGCTCGCTGCTGGAGATGTTTTCTGGTGGCATGTAGATCATCACGGTCTCACATGCAGACGCACTGGTAGATATCTGACGCCTTCACAGGGAATGAATGAATGAATGAATGAATGAATGGCTATCTACTTCAGTATGCACGCAGGCTTTTATTCGATGGCTCTAGGGCTCGCGTCCACGTCTGTCGTGTTAAGAAGCTACAAACAGTCCATCGTACGTCGAGTGATTGCATGTCGCGGCGTTTGTCTGTGGAGTAGACCTGTGAAAGCGTGGGATCCACGCCATGCCAGCAAGCCCCCAGCACCGCGTTGAATAGCGGCACACGCTAGGCTAGGATCACGAGACTGTGGGAAGGCATAGGTGCGCATTAGATGAGCGAGAAGCGTCGCTGTCGTCCGCATATCCTCGTGGAGATCACCATGAGCCACACCGTGACCCTCATACCGACGAAGCGTACGCTGACGTTGGATGGGATGCTGATCGCGATATCGAAAGCATTTTCCAGCCACACAGAGCTGTTGCACGACTACAAATTGCCAACAAATTTGAACGAGAGACAGTAGACCACACGGATGTTGGGGGGGGGAACGCAACTATTAATAATATAAATGTATCGTGTCTAAATGATCGGCTTGGAGATGCGTGGTCTTTGGCGCGAGTGGATCGACTCACTCGTCGGGGACATGGGTGGGGTCGGTGCGGATACGGATGAGGTCTTCAAGCGTGTCGAGACGATGGGTGATTACCTGGAGCTGCTCCATGAGCTCGGCAAGCTCGTTGACGGCGTCTGATGATGCACGTCCGCCACCTCGTGGTCGTAGTAGCGGACGACCTGTAGCCTCTGGACTGAGGATACATGAATGAATATTGTCGTGACCATTACTCTGTGGGTGGTTCCATGACGATCGACGAGCGGCGCCGAGAACCAACGGATCGGGTTCCATTGTCTATAGATTTGAGTCAAAGGATACCGTTCCGTAAATTACGGGCAAAGTGTGTGTTGGTTGAAGTTGGTGGCGTTGGCGTTCGAATTTGTTGGTCTTGGAAGTTCGCTGATTGTCGTTGGCATTTGTATTTGTTGGTCTTGGGATTTCGTTGGCTTCTGGCTTTGTTGGTCTTGGAAGTTCGCTGGTCATCGTTGGCGTTAGTATTTGTTGGTCGTGGGATTTCGTTGGCTTCTGGTTTTGTTGGTGTTGGTGTCTCTGGTGGTGATTTACTTGCAGACCAGACCAGACCACCCATTTTCTCGGATCGATGCGGCCAACAAAGCATCATGCTTGTTTATTGTACCATGTACCACACGGCGACTGCATCCTCCGTGCTCACGCTCTACGTGGAAACGGGGCCGGCGCCTTCCACCTCGGCAGCAACCATTGGAAGTGCTCGTACTGGTTTGGAGCAGCTCTCGCATCCATAAATACCCCACACTCCACCTCTAAAATGTCGTTTATTCCGTAAAGACGCCTCCAATCGTGATTACCAACTGAGCTTTCACATTTTCGCCTTTTTGAACGGCTTCATTGCTCTTGGGCGGCGCCGCCTTGCGCTTGAGGTTCTCCACCATGGCCTTGAGCTCGCTCTTGGAGCTCTTCGCTCCGCTCGTGGCATCCTGCGGCTGCTGCTTGTTCTCGGCGTTTGGTTTGGTGTTGTGCTTGGCCTTTGGCTCGGTCTGACGCTTACGACGCTCCTGGAAGATAGCCTGCGTGGCCTCCGTCTTCATTTAAACTTGGGATCTGTCGGGTCCAGCTGGAACTGCGAGCCCTTCTCGTACAGCTTGCCGAAGCGAGGATCCACGTCGTCGAACGCGAAGCCTTCCTGGAGACCCGACTTCTTGTCCAGCTTGTTGAGCTACGTTCGGTCCTGCGCCATGGTCACGACAAGGCGGTTTCTCGTCACTTTGATATCGGGCCGCTCGTGATGACGGACAACATCACCCAGGAATTTAGCATCCAATCCGTCCATCGTCACCGTGAAGTTGATCACTGTCTTCTTGAAGTACGATAGTGGCAGCTTTGGTGTCAGAAACAACTTGACTGAAGGTTCTGTAGTTCACTCGTTCGAGTCGCCTCTCAGTCGTTGCGGCATCGTTCGTGAGCTGATCGTTCTCATCCAGCGTGTCTTTCATTGCACTGCTTCTTGTGTTTTGCGACGTTCTCGCTCACGGCTCATAGCTCATCGTGCTTCTGCTGCCACACGCCATCAGCATCAGCGAGGATCTTGTCCATCTTCTCACGGGTATCACGCTTCTGGCCGACCTCTTTCGCGACTTTCGAGTAACGTTCGTCGCAGTAGTGGCTCGCGATCTTCCTGAGCTTTGCGGCTCTTTTCACCACTGGCATCGGCCGTCGTCTTCGCCTTCTCGGCCACAGCCTCATCGTCGCTGTCGTTCTCGCTGTCTTCGCCTTCGCTGGACGAGTTTTCCGACGCCAGATACGCCGCAAAGTCGTCGTCGTTCGCGTTCTTCCACTCGGCCTGGCGCGTGAGCAGCTCCACGCGGTTGTCGTCGTCTTCTTCCCACGTGAGCGTGATGTCCGTCTGCTGCAGCGCCGCCGTCGCGAAGATCGCCGGCTTGTACGTCTCTGGGACGCTCTGGCACGACTCTTTTGGCTTGTTCGTGAACTCCATCTCGTCCGGAATGAAACGCAGATCCAGCAAAATGGCCGACGTCTCGTACTCGAGCTGGTCACAGTTTTCATAGAACGTAGCCGCGGTCTTGACCGAGTCACAGGTCACGACAGCGTAGTAGTACTGGAGCTTCTGGAGCTCGTACTTGCGCAGCTTGTCGACGTCAAAGCCGTCCGGGTTGTGCGGCCCACACTTGATGAGGTCCGTGCTGCTCCTGCTCTTGCTGCGATAATCATACTAGTACCGTACCACAAAGCCGTCAGTCTCATTCGCACATAGCGATTCCTTACTCAATTGCAATCGCCGTACCATTCACTCGATGCCAAAATTCCGACGGGCAACGTCAGATCGTCACGTCCTTGACGGCGCCCGGCGCGGGAGAGACCGACTGGAACAGCGCTGTACTCCTCGTGCTTTCATACATACCAAAACACCGTCAGTCTCAATCTCAGAAAGCTTCCACAGCAATTAATGAGAGCAGTCACCGTACCATTCGCTTGATGCCAACGTGTCGCCCGTCGCCGTCTTCTTCTCTGTTTCTGCCTCATCATCGCTGTCGTCTTCAGCGTCTTGGGCTTTGCTGAACGAGTTTCTGTGCGGCCATGACTTGAAAACCTGCCACAACAACAGACACAAACGGAAATGGGACCAACACTGGTGGCGTGAACCACCGACTTGGGCATGCGAACGCTCATCCTCCAACTCCACTCTCGCGAGCAGAGCTCTCGGCTTGTTGCGGTGCCTTGTTGCTCTGATCATACAAACATATAGGGATATCTACGATATGTGGGGGAGGGGGGGGGGAAGCACTTGTGGGGGAGCGTCCGGCAATGGCTGTCGCGGTGTGGAAGAAGCTGCTGGTGGTGGAGTGGGTGGAGCTGGCTGGTTGATGGTGGAGTAGCGGATGGTGGTGGTGGAAGGCGTGAGCGGCAGCGAGAAAGCGACACCGACGATCGGTGGCATCTTGTGGATGAACGTGCTTGTGGATTGAGGCGAGTAGAGGCGATTGGAGCGGGATGGAGTGGAGTTGAAAGGCCAAAGACCATCAGAAGCAGGACGCTTCGTAGATCACGGGAGCTGAGATCAGGAGAAGCTGAAAAGCTTCGTCCGATCACGCAAACCAAGCCCACAGAGAGAGAACATAGAACCACGGAGAACGAAACAACGACATCGACATGATGACGACGTTGCGCTCGTGGACGACCCACACGAGCTGGGCCGACCAACGATACTCCGTAATGAAAGAGCTCGCTGGTCAGCATCGTGGGGTCGTAGTCCCCATGGTCTGTCGCTCCTCAGTTGCAGACTCGGCCGTTGATCTCGGACTTGGTTCTGAACCCAGCTCGGAACCTTCATCGTCAACTCCATCGTGCTCCGACTCACGCTCGTGCTCACACTCGTACAAGGTAGCTGGTGCTACCTCGACAGCTCGTAACGCTTCGTCCACTGCTTCCGCTGCTGGTGCTGAGTGTGCTGGCCAATCGCCACGAAACTCGCTCGAATAGATCGTCTTGCCTGGCACCATGTACTTGTCTTCAAATACCGATCCTTCCACATCGCCACTCGCCATCTCCACGCGCACCACCGACGGATCCAACGGAGCCAACTCCCGCACTCGCTCCGCGATCACAGCCTTGCACTTAACTAGTAGTTCCACAATCGACTTGACCGTGTCATGGTCTTCGTCGTACCACGCCGTCACCGCTTCACACCGTCCAACCAGCCGATCCACATCCATCGCGTACAGTCGAACACGAGACAGAGGTGCGCGTGGAGCCGCCACGAGGAACGAAGACACCACAAAACGCGCCACCTGATGCTCCAACATCGCGATCCGCCACTGCACCGTATCCGAAGACAATGCCACTGGCATACGCTGCTCGGAACGCATCTGCGCCACGCAGAACGTGCCCACTGCCGACCACTGCTCGTCACGGAAGATCGGTGGGATCGTTCGCACGCTACCACCGTCGCCATTCACATTGTACTTGCTTGGTCGCCGACACTCTTCCACCACCGTCACGAGCATGTACAACCACTGGTCCAAGTGAATCGCCATCTCCGTCAGCTTCTTGTGCCGGGCCTCCATCCAGACAAAGTCTTCACGAAGCCCACACGCATCCACGTCGTCCACGTCGACGTCCTCAAGCGCTCGTACACTCGCGTCACACACTCGCTCGAGCATCTCCTTTGACCGCTCCATCGCCTTGTTGAGCACGTCGTGGACTTGATTGAGACTCGCCACGATCACATCACCCGTCACATCTTGATCTTGAAGGTGCCATGGGTCAATCGGTCGATCGATGCGTCTCGTACAGCAACTGACGGCCACTTGAAGCTGCCCACTTGGATAGAGACCTTGCGGATGCCAGCGATCCACTTGCTCCAGCGTCTCAATACAGGCCACCAGGCGGTTCTCGGTCTCCATCTGCGCGTGGAGGCAGTCAAACACCAGTCCGCGTGACTCCGATGTATCGACAATGGAGAGTGGGCTGGCGTGGAATGATGCGTGTGCATGTGCGTACTCATCCAGCTGAGCTGGAACAAGACCAGCACCACTTGGTCGCATCCGTTGGGCAGCTTGAGCGGCGGCCAGTTCCTGTCGAGCCACAAACACCTTGGCGAGTGCTTGTTGCACCTCGGTCTCCAGCTTCCTCGCGTGCTTGTTCGCTCGATCCATCCTGGTGCCGTGAACCTTGACCAGGTCTTCTGCATGCGCCTCAAGAATAGCGACTTGGCGTCGCGGTGCGATCATCTCGTCCATCCAAGAGCGTGGGCCGAAACCCGATGAGCTGCAGCTCGAGTATGCGCGATCGATGCTACGCGGCGGCGAGTCGGCAGAATAATCCGAGAAGCCACACCGATCGGACTCTCCGCTTGACCGCCCCCAGCTGCTCGGGGGCGAATCGAGATCATCAAAGTCCCAAAACGCGTACAAATCGCACTCACTGTCGACACTGGAGCCACTGGAGTTCCCACTGGATACATCCGGTACTTGGTCTTGGTCAGCGAAGATCACGAACTCGCTCGTGGAGGGAAGCTCCACTTCCATAGCCATACCAGGCGCTGGCTCAAGCGCTGGCTCCGTCAGCTCGTTCACCGCATCCGTGAGTTCTTCGTCACACGGCCACACGAACTCGCTCG
>JAADXI010000449.1:0-21575 GCA_023337615.1 Pythium brachiatum | reverse complement strand
TAGTGTTAAACAGGAGAATGACGTGGAAACGCTGGTCCAAATCCAGCACCAGGACGCGTTGCAAGTCGATATCTCATCAGCAACAGCGCTGTTCATGTATCTCGTGCCTCAGGTAACGTGTTTATCTCACGCTGGTGGTGAAATGTAGTGGAACTGATGAATCCGGTGGTGCTGCCTCAGGGATTGAAGTTGCTCCTTCCAAAGTACGTAGCTCTGCGTTGAGCTGAGCAAGTCGTGGTATCAGCATCACCATTCCTAAGCAGCACGTGTCTGCTGTATACAGGCTTGAAGAAGCGCGAGCACGAGGCATCCGCATCGTGACCTACGTGTTCTCGGTGCCAGGATGGGAATGCTCCGACAAGCGTGACTTCAAGGGCACCAAGGTGAGAGAGATCTCAGTCACATTCTCGAGTTTCTATCTGTTCTCTCACACGTGCATCCTGTGTGCTTTTTGTATGGCAGGTTTATCTGTATGCTCCGTCGTGAGCTCCTCATGAAGAGCTCTGTTTCCATGTCCTTATGGCTGAAACTCGCAGTAATCTCAGCTCCATCACCACAATTTTGAACATCCATAGCCACGCACTATGCACATAAGCACATATAACGAGACCCACAACCACGCAAAGCCCTCTTCGCTTTACAAACTCGCACTTTCCTTTTATTTTTCTTCCGTCCAGGCATCATGGAGCCGGTGTTTCACACCACGCTCTCCACGATCCTCTGTGTCGTTCTCACATACTCCATCAGTCGAGAAGCAATCTCTCTGTTCTTCCACTCTGCGTATGCGCGTTCATTCCATTGTCACGTCCAGTCGCTTGCTTAGAAGCCGCGCTTCTTCATGCTCTCCTGGATCGCGATCGCGGCCGAGTACGAGTTGGCGGCGTACGTGGCGTAGTCGCGCTCGTGCGAGTGCGTCGTGACGTGGTACTGGCGCGGCACCTCCGGGAAACCCTCTGGCGCCGTGTATGTGGCCTTGGTGTGGTAGCCCTTTGGTCGCTTGGCCACAGCGTCGTCCTCCAGACGCCACTGCGCACCCTCCTGCAGGCGGTCGAGGTGCGCCTATATTTCAACAATCAAAACGCCATCGTTGCGCCACTGAATCAATACAAAAATCACATGGGCGTGTGCAGCAGAGCACGCGCTATCTACTCACCACAGCAGCGGTCTCGCTCTCGTGCGCAGGCGCCATGAAGGAGCCGATGAAGGCGGTCAGTGGGTTCTGGGCCATGTTGCTGTGAGTGTCTAGCCTCGTCCGTTCCGGTTGTCTCGTCGGCCCCACGCCTTTGATTCCACTCAGGACCTCTCAAAACCGATACGTATCCGCCACACAGGTACTGGTATAGGATGGTTCATCGTAAAATTTACCAAATGAGCAAATCGAATTCTCTAGATTTGGGTGGTTTCGTGCATTTAGTCCCAGGCCGAGGCACCGCCCATGCCCACGCTCGGCGTGAAGTCGAGCTTGGTGAGGTCGACGTCGCCTGAGCCAGCAGCGCCCTCGGCGGTCTTGGCCTTCTTCGCCTTCTTGAACTGCTTGACAGCCACCACGCCACTGGCAATATCCTGGAATTGAGAAAACACAAATGTTAGAAAACGGATCCCCTCTCGTTGTACAGGGAGGCAGTCGACGAACCTTTGGCTGGCGCTCGGTCTTGTTCTTCTTCGGCTTGTCCTCCTTGGTCTTCTCCTTCTTCTCCTTCTTGGAGTCAGCGGGCGCTTCCTGAGCAGCCTTCTCCTTCTTGCCCTTGGACTTCTTCGAAGATGACTCGTCGGCCACGTTCTCCATAGAAACATCAGCAGACGGCGCTGGCTCCGCCGCCACCTTGGCGTGCTTCTCACGCTTCGTCTTTGGAGCCTTCGCAGGTCGCTCACTGGAGTCACCAGCGGCTGGCTCCTGCTCTGAACCTTCGCTTGACTTGCTGCCGCGTTTCCGCTTGCCATCGGTCTCCTTCTCCTTCTTCTCCTTTTTTCCCTTCTTCTCCGACTTGTCCTTCTTGTCCTTCTTCTCTTTCTTCTCTTTCTTCTCAGACTTCTCTTTCTTCTCCATCTTCTCCTTCTTCTTCTCCTCCTTCGGTGGAGCAACGTAACCGTGGACCTTCTTCGAGAGCACACGGTGGCCATCACGGATCACGAGGTTTGGAAACAGGCGCTTCATCTTGAAGTTGTACTGCTTGTGCTTGGCATCCAGCTTCTTCGCTTCCTTCAGCTTCGTCTTCTCCTCAGGCGACAGCGCACTCTCAGCAGCCTTCTTCTTCTCCTCGTCGTCATCCGAATCCGAGTCCGAGTCTTCGGCGTCCTCATCAGCGTCATCAGCGTCTTCGGTTTTCTTGTCGTCGGTCTTCGTGACTTCAAGAGGAACACCGTAGATCGGGTTGCCCGTCAGACTGAGCTGCTTGAGGTTATCCAACTTGCCGAGCGCCTCGATGCCCTGCCAGTCGTCAATCTGATTGTGGCCTAGTTCCAGAATCTTCAGCTTAGCTGTTACAGACATAGAGAAAGTTAGAGAACGAGTCTCATAGGGAAGCTAATAACTGTAGCACCACTTACGCAGCTTGGACAGCGAGAAAGGCACCACCGTGAGCTTGTTGTGGGAGAATCGCAGCTCCGTCAGGTTCTTCAGTGAGCTCAGATCAGGAAGTTGCTATACATGTCATGATACGATCAGTCAATATGCGCAGGATACAATCAATGCAGTAGGGTAGGCGTACCTCGAGCAGGTTGTGGGTCCTGGACAACACAGGCAATCGGAACAAGCACGTCAGCCTTCGTAATGCACAGTATGATAGGGCATCGCTCAGTCACTTACATGGAGATCTTGGTGAGGTTGGGCAGGCGGTCGATCGTACGCGGCAGCAGCTGCGGGATACGGTTGTGGCTCACGATCAGCGAGTTGAGCTCCGCAAACGAAGGGATCCATTCAAGCGTCGTGATCGCGTTGTTGTTCAGCACGAGCGCCTTAAGCTGCTTCAGTAGACGCAGCGTTTCCAGCGGAATACGCGAGACCTGGTTCTCGGCCACGTTCAGCACAGCCAGCTTGCGGAGGTGCTGCAAGTCCGCTAAGCCCTGTCCATTCCAACATCCACAACAATACACATCAGTCGCTCATATCCTTCACGATTCAATATCTGCTGCAGCGCGTACCTCGCCGTTCAGCTTGTTGTCCGTCAGACGCAGCATCGTGAGATCCGGCACATCCTTCATGTGCGTGAGCTTGGTCAGCTTGTTGCGGCTCAAGTCGAGCTTGGTGGTCTGCTGGAGCCCGTCGAGACTGAGGATGGTCTCAATGCCGCGGCCCGACAGGTCCGCCTGGCCGTTGTTCTTCTGCAGCTCTGCCAAGTGCTCCTGGATCTTCTCCTTCGTCAGCTTCTTGATCTTGCGCTTCGCATCGTCCGCCGCGTTAGGAGCCATCGTCACGAAGAGCTCAAGCTGATCAATCGCAATTGAGTGTTTTGGAAAGTTGCCTCTTTCGCCACCAACGCATTTTTCACTTAGTGAATCAATTTCATAAGAGTGACATCTGGATAATGACATCAAAGTACGTATAACCTCAATAGAGGACCCTATCGGACATAGTTTACTTCGCGAAAATACTCACGGAATGGAAGCTTTCTTTCAGCGAGTTGCAATTTAGTGCTCGAGTGCAATTTGCGACCACGCGATGAACGTTCGGGCAATTCAAATGTGACCATATCAGAACAGCTGGACCGCGACGGGGAGGGAGCAATTCACGTGTCTGAATGGAACGGCAGTCTGCATTCGCGAGTCCCACGCGGTTTCCACAGCGGTAAAGGCGCGGATTGCTGCGTAGCTATCGGTTGGAAGGTTGCCCAACTTGATCGCCATTCCTACACAACCCAACGCTGAAGCACGTGATCCACGAGCAGCTCCATTGCTGCATCGCTCCAGGAAGTAGTCTGTGTATTATCTGAGCGATTGCAGGCAAGATGTACTACCCGGGTGTGCGCTCGCCCGACTCCATGCGGCCACAGCCACGGCAGCCGTCGATGTCGCCATACGAGCACCAAACGTCCTACGGCATGTCGAGCCGCGTCGGAGACGGAGGCGGAAGCGGAAGCACGCGCTCGCGCCAACGGCCGCCGTCACAGCGTGAGCAAGACCAGGCATCGTGGCCGAACCCGTGGCTGCGTCGTAACTGGGATCCAGAGAACCCGCTTGATCTGAACAAGGCACCTGAGCAACCGCAGGATGATCCCGACGAGGAAGAGAGCACGCGCTCCTTCCAACCGGCGTTTGCAATGGATCTGAACGACCTTGTGCGGTCGCTGTGGACACCGGCAAAGCCCCCGCCTCCAATGGGACCGCAGTACACTTCTCGACGCTCCGGCTCACCGCCACCGCCTCCACCCCAGCCTGGACTGCCCGAGTATTCCGTGCCCGCCACTGTTCGAGACGTCTGGCGCCATTTGCCACGCTACGACGATCGACCAGCGCCAGAAGACTTTGGGTCGCGAACGTGGCGCCTGGATGATCCTCATGTCTCCTACGACGGTATGGATGGACGCCCACGTCGAGCCAGACCGCCACCCAACATGCGAGATGTTGACCCATGGTCGGACGACGACGAAGACTCGCGCTACCGTCGCTACAGGGAGCCTCCGCCGCAGTATGACGATCCCCGTGCGCGACGACCAGCGTACGACCCACGTATGTCGCGCGATTACCCGGACCGAGAGTACGAGCAGCCTCCGCCGCGTCGCGCCATGATGCGGCCGCCATACTCAAGCCGGTACGAAGCGCGATATGATGGCGGTGGCTACGATTCCTCAGACGATTACTCCCGGCGTGCACCGCCAGTGGACCCACGCGTGGATCCTCGTGCCGATCCGTACTACGACGATCGTATGCAGCCACCACGTCGTGTGGATCCTCGGTACGCGGCGGAGATCGAGGCCATGCGATACCAGGAAGAGTTGGAGAGAAGATGGATTGAAGAACGCCTGCGTGTGGACCGTAGAATGCACGATGCTCCTCCTCGCACGGATCCGCGCATGAACCAACGAGGCGATCCTCGCATGGATCCTCGGATGGATCCACGTATCGATCCTCGCATGGACCCACGCGTTGACCCACGCGTTGACCCACGCATCGCCCCGCGAATGGATCCTCGTGTACCCACTCATCTGCAGCGCACCGTATCCGAGCAGCGCATGGATCCACGCGAGGAAGTACCTCTCCGTCGTACGACTTCCGATCCTCGCGTGGGCCACTCAGATCCACGCATGGCGTCGACGGACGACCCACGCTACCAAGAGTATCAGCGTGACAGTGGCCAGCGCGGCTCCGGCACGTCTCATCGATCGTCTCACTTGTCATCTCCACGCTCGAGCTCATCGTCTTCTTCCCGCCATCCATCGTATATAGGCTCTCCGGCATCGGAACCTCATATTGTCCACGAGGAGGGAGACGAAGACCGCGACAGCATTGACAGTGTTGAGTTTTAGGCAGCGTATCGCGCCAAAAAATGCAATTTTGATCCCTTTTTTTCGAGTTATTATTGTGTATCCAGTCGCAGATGAAGCTACGCTACATTGTGCGCTTCAACTGCATTCTCCATGTAGCTACACGCGGAATAGCACCTCGTCCATTTCCATTTTGCCGGTGGTGGCGAATTGACTGCATGGCCCCCATCATCAAACGAAGTGGCGCGCTTCGAGCACCCTTATCAAGCAACCTGGATCTCTGAGAATAGCGATACACGTCTTCTTTGAATGTATACTTCAAAAGTACTAAAATAGCCTCAGAATCAACTGAGCGCTTTCCCCTCTCATTTTGCAACACGACGTCACAGGAAAAAGCAACAAGTTGCTGTTCCGCCCTTGTGCTCGACGAGAACACGTTCGCACGGTGGATGCAAAAGTGCAAAGTGCTCCGCGAATACCTACGGTACGGAACAGAAAAGCAAAGTCCAACGTCGAAGCCCCGCGCCGTCACCAACACCGACGTGAAGACCAGCAGAGTTGGCGGAAAACACCAACGAATCCCAACACATACCAACAAAAGCAACCAACCAACTTGTTGGCGCCAACAAAACAAACCCCCACCGCATTGAAGCGCGTGTTTCCCCCGTCCATCTGCTGGTCGGAAATTCCCCGCCCCATTACATCACATCACCAGCTGATAGGAGCTCCTGACAACTGAAGCTCCCGAAGAAAGAAGCAGCGTAAGCGTACAGTGATACCAACAAAACGAGCGGCTCTCCGACGCGAAGCACCACGCCAGTATGGGCCACGGACAGAGCTCGATCCCAGAGGACGAAGTGAAGGCGTTAGTGGAGTTGTACGACGCGCTAGATGGCGACAAGTGGCGCCGTCGCCATGGATGGAAGCAGCCGACCATGGACCCGGAGACGTGGTTCGGCGTGGAGGTGATGATGGGCCACGTGATCGCGATTGAGCTGCCGGCGAACGAGCTCCACGGCAAGCTGCCCGCGAGCGTCGCGCGGCTCGTGTACCTGCGCGTGCTGGATCTGTCCAAGAACAGGATCTACGGTACGGATACTGTACATGTAGATATGGGATGGAAGGCAGGACGCTCATGATGCCTGGGATGTGAGTAGGAGAGATCCCGGCGAGTCTTGGCAAGATCCACTCGTTGCTGCGTGTGGATCTGAGCTGCAACGACCTGGAAGGTATGCGGACAACGCTGGTGAATGGATCGAGAATGGCGGCTCATAGTTGGTGATGTTGTACTGGCCTCAGGAACGATCCCGGCGTCGTTGTGCGAGTGTGAGCACTTGCAGGAGCTGCATCTCCAACAGAATGCATTGGCAGGTGCGATTATCAGTTAGTATGTGGGGCATTGTGTGGATATGGCGATTGACTGGAAGTACTTGTGTGAGCAGGTGAGCTGCCGGGGGAGATCGGCCAGCTCCAGCAGCTACGAACGCTTCAACTGCAGCACAACAACATCGCTGGAGGCATTCCCGAGTCGATCAGCAGCATGAAGAAGCTCGGCAAGCTGAGTCTGCGAGGCAATCGCATGTCGGGGCCGATCCCACAGGACATTGGCCGACTCACATCGCTGGTGTTTCTCTCGTTACGCAACAATGAGTTCACGGGTGAGCAGTTTAAGTGGGTAAACAGTCTCGTGGGTATGTAGTGCTAATCACTCGGGATTCTTTATGGTCCACAGGCCCCATCCCGGAGTCGATTGGCCAGTGCAAGTCGCTCGAGTTTCTCAACTTGTCCAGCAACCAGCTCTCCGGCTGCATCCCCGAGTCCATCAGCAACCTAGAAGACCTCGAGTATCTCTATTTATTTGACAACGCGCTCGAAGGCCGCATCCCCGGCTGCATTTCCAAGCTCAAGTACCTGAAGGAATCGGATTTCCGCGACAACCGACTTCGAGGAGAGCTGCCCAACTTTCTCGATGGCTGCTCGAGCCTGGCGGCGGTCATGACCAAGTGGAAGAACCGGAAAGGTGAGTAGGATACTGATGTGTCAGGCGGCCTCATTGGTTGCTGATAGCGATCTCTCTTATGTGCAGCTTCCTACCGCCACGCGATCCTCGGGGATCCGGTTCCGTCAGGAAATCCGTCGTCCAACACAGCGGCGATGTTTCTCGGCAAGCTGGAGTACACGCCACGCAACTCGTCGTCGCAGTTCATGCACCCGACGTTTGACCACCGCAAGGACTTGCGCGTCGAAGATGATTTCGGCGGATCCGAACACGTCGTCGCCGATCTCTCACGCGGCTGCGACGCCCAAGCCAACGAAAAGTTTCTCGAACCTGAGGCTTCGCCCGTAGAAGCGTCTTGATTCCAGCGAACGCCATCATCCCTCGTGCCGTTTACCACCAGCTTCTACCTACACCAATTTATTCAACGCATCATTTGATCCAACGGTCTCTTGTTGTAGTGATTTTCTCTGAACTTGGGATCTGCCTGCGTCGGGTCTCACAGTCTCAAGTCTCAAGCCAAGTCTCCGCCGGGTCTCCCAGAGGGAGAGCTCATTTCTTTCTTCATCATTTCACGAGATGGCGCCGAAAAAGACCCCCACGAAGACGCCGAAGACCCGTAAGAGCACGCCAACGCACACGGAGCAGAGGACGGCGGTGGTCGTGCAGCCCTCGAGTCCTCGCTTGACGGAACACCCTGCCATTAATCCACCACGACGATTGGTGTTGGCCATGGACGCTGCTGGGGCGGAGAACGACGAGGACAAGGGCGAAAGTGTGCGGATCGTGCGGATCCCAGGTCTGGATTCCCCGGCGTGGGAGGTGTACAAGCAGTGGTGTATCTCCGCTGGACTCGTCAAGCCGCAAGCTGTAGCGGCGTGTGGATACGACCCGACTTCGGCGAACGCCCCACCCATAGAGTTGGCGTATCCGATCCAGCAAGAAACCAACAGCATCATCAACCACTTGAAGGACTTCCCGATGGGAGGACCAGTTCCCACTCAGCTGCCCGATCCGCTTCAGCACCCAGTCATGTACTCCAACATTCGTGATGCAGGCGTCGCTGTGACTACGCTACTGGATGTGCTCAGAGACCCGCCAGCAAACTACCCAGCGGTGCACTCGCTGAAGCCGGGGACCCACATCTGCGAACTCGAGTATAGCTGGCAGGGTACGCTTGTCACGGTGCCCATCTACAAAGCGGGATAGATATCACGGCATCTAGCAGCTCCACGTCTTCCTCTAAACCTCTTCATGCATTGCGATGATCTCGAAATTCTAGTAGTGAACAACCAACGCATCATTTGATTACGAGTTCCTCTTACCTTCGAAGATCGCTCGTGATCGTTCTGAGCTTCGTCAGGTTAAGCACTGCAGCATCTCGCGACGGGCCATTGAACGTTCCGCCTCCAATCACGTAGATCTCGTCGCCGTTCTTGTGTATGATACTGGCGTGCCACGCACGAGGCACCATCGTCGTCTTCTCTGGGATCGGCACGTGGAACCACGTCTTGCTCTCTGCATACACATACTCTATCAGCTACACCCACGTAATCCCTTTGGTATTTGCTGGAGAAGCGTACCGAAGTCGAGCATGTACACACTCGAGTCTTCAGCATCGACTGTTCGTCCACCGACAACGATCATGAAGTCTCCGATAATGTGAGCAGAGTGGTAGGAGCGAGGCGCTGGGATCTCGCCTTCACACTGAAGCTCGGTCCACTGGCAGGTGTGTGGGTCAAAGACCCACACATCGTTCATTTTGTCTTCCGTGAGCTGCCCGTTGCCACCGAAGACGATGAGCTCGTCAGTTTCATCAGCACTCTCACGGGTAACCATACTGTGGCCGTCTCGAGCTGAAGGCCACGCCCCGTGCGTGCGTTCGATGGGCTTCCACTCGATTTTGGACAACTCTGGAGACACTGTTCGGAGCATCCATAGCTCATCGGAGACACCGCGCTTTGTGCGTCCACCAAACACAAGCGCGTCGTACGCATCTCCTTGTCTGAGAACAGAGACCGCTGAATGGCCTGAGCGAGCCGATGGTGCGGGCGATCCTGGAGCTTGCTTGAACTCCCGACGCCATCCAAAACTGTAGCCACTTGAGGTCTCGATCGCTTGGACCACATGAACTGATGGGTCCTCTCCTTGTGCTGAGACTCCGCCGTATACGCATAGAAGATCTTTCGCGAGCGGAGTCACAGTATGCCACGCACATGAGGACGGCAAGGAGTTGGATGACGACGCGTTGTCCCAGCTATAGTCGTCACCGTCCATCGCGAACACACCAAGCTTCTGGTCGCGAACTGATCGTCCGCCATGGAGAAAGACACGCTGACGCGGATCGCTAGGTAGTGTGAACAGCACGTGGCCATTGAGTGCGGGTGGCGCTGGGTTGCCTTTGACTGGAACGCTCTTCCATCCGTCCCGAAACACGATCAGTAGGCTCGCTCGTAGTCGCGTACGTCTGTCAGCCGAAGGCGACAGGAGGATCTGCTCCAGTAACCGCAGCGCGTCTCGGTTTACTGGTTCAAACCCCAGCGCGGCTTCAAGGTCTTCCACTGCTGATGGCAGATTCAGCAAAGCTACGAACGCTGTAGCTCGTCTCAAGTACGACTGCAATCGATATGCATAGGTTTGTTTAGAAATGGGTACAGAGCAACACAGGTTGAGAAAGTACAGCACGGCCATACCTTGATCGATGGTGCTATTTGAATCGCACGTGTGCAGTCTTGTACAACCGCTTCATATCGCTCGAGCTTACATGAAATGAAGATCCGATCAGTGCAGGTTTTCTATTGGCTTGCTATCACTCGTACGCACCTTGAGGTTGGCCATTGCTCTATTGGAGTACAGCGTCGCGTCTTCTCCGCTGCTTGCGTCAATGCACCTACAATCGCCATTCCGCACACACACGTCAACACCACTCAACCCGTGCAATTCATCTCATTTGCCCATCGTACGCACCGCGTGTAGGCGTCCACCGCAGCTTCAAACTGGCCCTGCTTGAAAACAGCATTGCCGGCGGCTTTCGTCGCCGCTACATCGACTTTCTCGCTGCTCCCAGCGCGATCCTGACCCGCTGTATATACCGGTACTGCTGGCTGATGACCATCTACAACCAGAGCGTCATGGCCGCTAGCGCTCAGGAGTTGCCTCACTTGGTCCGCATCCAGCGCCGCCAGTTGTCTTCGCAGCTCCTCCATCTTCGCACAGTTTTGCTGATCAAAACTCCCGATCATGGAGTCATAACCCCTCTCTTTTGATATTCTGTCAAATGCAATCTTCTTCTACCTCTCATTTCCAATATGGATCCTTCGAACCAGAATGTCGTACGAAGGTCGCTCGAACTCCCCTTTAACTTGTGACTGCAGCTCTTCGTGTTGAAGCGAAGAAGCTTCTCTTCCTCCCGTACGAGAAGCGTGTAAGAAGGCGACACCACTTGCGCAAGCCTCTAGTGACGCCTGCTGCGTGCATCCACACACCACCATCAACGCCTAAACCTCATGGAGACCTGGCGTGCCATCATGACCAGCGGCGCGTACCCGTACGCGTCCAAGGGCGACGAGTACGCCGTGCGCTTCGGCGTGCTCGACGACGAGTCGGACAAGCTCAAGCAGCCGCTGATCGGTCGCAGCGACAGCTTCCACACGTACGACAGCGACAGCAATCCTCTGGGAGACGAATACGGCGATGAAGAGGACGCTCTGCTGGAGCGAGGGCCGCGTCTGTACGCGTCGGAAAGCGAGCAGCTCCTGCGGTCAAGAAAGTACGACGAGATCTCGCTCAAGCCGCAGTCACCGAGGGAGATGCTGCGCTCGCTCGTGGCGAAAGTGATCTGGCCCATGACTGCTGTGGGCGCACAGACAGCGAAAGTTTATGCGCCGCTGCGTGCCATAGACTCGCGAAACGTCGCTGTCGCCGTGGAGGAACAACATACGCTTCGCAGTGTGACGACACTGCGGGAACTCACGCAGTCGCGTCGCCGCTCGAGCGACTCAATCGACGAGCTCCACGACAAAGCACTGCAGCGGATCGCAGTCGCCACGCTCGTGCTGAGTGCATGGCTCATCATCACCGTGTACCGCAACTCAGCCTGAAGACAATCTTCCTTCCCACCACGCATACAGTAACTACAACCACAGTACCCCACTGTTCTCAACAAATACACCACACAGTACTCCACTTCATTCAAAATCGTCGCTGCTTTCCCCAGCGTCTTCAAACTGCAGCTCTACAGTAGCAGTCTCAGTTGCTCTCACTTTCTTCGTGAGACCGCCTTTCTCAGTCTTTGCTTTCTTTTTGCTGGGGTGTTTGTATTGGAACGCACTCGGACACGTCGGTGCAAGAGCACACTCCACGCACTTTGGATACACCGCGTGGCACACGTTCTGGCCGAAACCCACAACATTGCGTGAGAACTCGCGCCAGAAGCGGTGAGGAACCCACTCGTCCAGTGCCTTCCGCGTATCATCAGGCGTCTTGACATCGTCAGGCTTCACCCAACCGAGTCGCTGGGCCAGACGATGCACGTGCGTGTCCACGATCAGTCCTTGGTCGTCTTCGTCCCACGCCAATAGCAGAATCACACGCGCGATCTTCGGGCCAACGCCTGGTAAGGCGAGTAGCTGTGGTAGTCGACGGGGGATGTCGCTATCGTATTGGGATAACAGCGTGTCTGCGATCTGCTTCATTTGCTGGGCCTTGCGTCTGTAAAAGCCCACGGGCACGAGCAGCTCCTGGAGCCTCTCGACTGATGCGGCTCGCACCTTCGCGATCGTCAAACCTTGAGTAGGAGAGTCTTCTTCGGCTGCTTCTAACTGGGTATGCATGCGGTGCATTGCGGCGTGGGTCACAGGGTCCTGTGTCTGGGAGCTGAGCAACGCCGCGACCAGGATCTGGAACCGCAGCGTCTTGGGAGGCGTCGTCTCTGGATTGAACACACACGCCTGTGTGCCGTAGATATCGATAGCAGCGCGAGGCCCTTCACGGCGAATTTCAAAGATCTTCTCCAGCTGGGAGATGCGCTTATCTTCACTCAACACGGGTGAAGACTCGGCCTTCATGCATTCAATCTCCACTTGTTCCACAGCTTCTGACTCTGCTGGGGCCGCGCGCTTGCGCTTGCGAGCGGGAGAAGCAGTAGCTCTATACTCCGTATTCTCCGCCTTTATATCTGGTCGCTTGATGTCCTGCACGGGTGGAGCTGGCGCTGCACTGGCCGCACCAAGCGCGAAGCGCTGGAATGGATTCGCCATTTTCGCTTCGTAAATGATCTCTACCAGCCGCATGTCACTAAAGTGAATTTCAAGTGTGTTTGTGGGTACTAAGAGTGCAGTGTGGATGTCACTAATACGAGCAACAAGTGATGGAGAGCGGCGAAATCACGCGGATGTATATTCGTCTCTTGGCCGTCTCGTGCCTCCTCTGCCATGAGCGAGGGAGGGCTTGGATTGCTGTTGTTTGACATTTTCCTATCACAAGTACCGAGCATGCCGTCCGTACCGGTACTTGACCTAGAGCCCGTCGCGACGTGTAGTACAGAACGTACGGGACCGTATCATATCACTTGACTGGGTTGTGTTCGTTTCGCTCCATCCATCCATCTACGACCGCGCGTGGACGCGATTCACGTACGCGTGGTAGATCTGGTCAAAGAACTGCGGCTCATCCAGCAGCGCGATCAGCGTCTGCTTCAGCTGCTCCTTGCTCACCACGGCGTTCTGTGCGTTGCTCTGGGACGAACTCGCGCGCGACCGAGGCTGCTGGGACTGCGCCTGCTGCACGGGGACAGTCGTCGCGGCAGCCGCGTTCACGTACGATGGCGGCGCGAGCACTGGACCGCTGGTGCTGGCCACAGTCGGCTGTGTGTTACCGCTGAGCATGCCCAGGATCGCGTTGCCCGCAGCGATGCCTTCCTCTCGCGAGATCGGCGTGTAGCCGCTGCCGTTGCCAGTGGAGGAGGCTGGCGCCTGAGCCACCGGCTCGGTCACTTGCTCCGTCGATGCGTCAGTCGTCGCATCGCCCTGAGGACGCTGCAGAATCGCAGTAGGCGTGGCAGGCTTCGAGTTACTGTTGTCACGCTTGTTGCGGCCGCGACCACCACGACCGTTCTGCGATCGCTGGCGTGGCTGACGCTGCTGCTTCGGCTGCTGTTGCTGGTCATTGTCCTGCTCCGTCGTAGGGGACTGCACCTGCTCAGGCTGCTCCTCCACTTCGATCTGCTTTGGCTTGCTGGGCTTCTGCGTCGTGGGCGTCGGCGGCGCCGATGGCTCGTTCACCGTTCGCACCATTCTATTCGATCAACGAAGCACCGTAACGTTGAGATTCGGCAACACTAAACGATACAGGAGAAGGAGAAGCACCTACCGCTGCAGCAGCGTCAGGATCTTCTCTTTGTCTTCCTCTGGGTAGAACCACAGTCCGTAGATCGCAAATCCACCCACAGCCGACGCGTCCGGACTCCGCAAGATCAGGAATGTGTCCACGCTGTCCACCTCCAGGCTGCTGTTGATTGGGATCGTCATGTTGGTCGTGCTCAGGCGGTTGTTGACGAAGATCTGGAAGCGCGGCGACGCATATCTATCCGGTCATTCATTCACAACACCAGTCAGCTCCACTGAGAGAGACGCTTCACGCGATTCGCCAGCAGCCCAAATGCACGCACCTCTTCACCACGAACAAGCAGCCTTCCACGTCCTTCCGCTTCTGTAGTTCCCAAGCACATACATCCAAAATCCCAAGTCAGCGATCCACAGTGTGCATACGTAGCCCATCCAGCGTCCAGCCAATCGTACCCAACTCTGCAGTCCCTGGTCGAACTCGTAGACCACGACGTGGCTGGCCATGTCCACGATATCCATGACCGAGTCGTCCTGGCGCTTCAGCACCTGCAAGTTCATCGCGTTCGACTGCGCGCGGTCCACAGGCAGCGCCATCGTCGCTGCAGTTGAGAAAGTTCGGTGTTCCAAGTCTTCGTTTTGGCCCTCCAAAATGATCGACACCCACGCGGCAGAATGTCTGGTGACTACGACTTATGACATTGAGATTGTGAGACGCAATCTTATTGGCTAAAAACAGAAATTACCTCAATTTCATTGGCTGATAAGAGATGTCACTATCACGAGGGTACGAAGAGCTACGAATGTCACGCCGGCCGAGATCCGCATTGACACGATTCCATTCCAGTCATCGAAAAATCCAACGCCGTGAGATCCAATATGGCGGCGCCATACGACAGCGAGAACATCTTCGCCAAGATCATCGAGGGCAAGATCCCGTCCTACAAGATCTTTGAGACGGAGCACGTGCTCGCGATCCTCGACGCGTTCCCGCTCGTGCCCGGCCACGCGCTGCTGCTTCCCAAGACGCCAGGCTTCGCCACTATCGACAGTAAGGACTTGCCTGTACTGTAGCCGCTCATAGTGAAGCTAACTATTGTGTGTGTGGTGCTGTAGCCATGCCTGCGGATGTGGCGGCCAACCTGTTCCGTGAGCTGCCGCGTCTTGCTAAGGCCGTGAAGGAGGTAGGAATGATCAGGATCCTATTGTCAAACAGATCTGTTATTAATATGATAAACTAACGGCTTGGATATGACTGACTTGACGACGACCAGGCCACGGGTGCGGACGGCATCAACATCATCCAGAACAACGGCGCGGCGTCGGGCCAGGCCGTGTTCCACGTGCACATCCACGTGATCCCGCGCTTTGAGAACGACGGCGTGCTCAGGCTGCCAGCGGGCAAGACCATGATCACCAAGGACGACGGACTCGCGCTCGTGGCCAAGATCCAGGGCAAGCTCTAAGCTAGCTAGCAAGCCGATTGGCTACTATGGGTGCGTCTCGTTTAAGTGAGTCAATAGTCGGTGGGTTCTTTGCTCGCTTCTACTTCGTATTTATTTCTCGCCACTTTCGTACTGCGTCTCTTTTGAGCTTCTTCACCACCGCGAGTACGTACTTCACTACGCGTCTTCCGCACTACCGGTGGCACACGAGACGGATCCGGATTCTGGAAAGCCAGGACTGCAACATTCGCGTCGTCGCATACACGGAACCTACGGTACAGTATCGTGGTTGGCAAGCGATCTGGGTCTGGGCGGTGCGGAGAATCACGAGAATCAGGCAGATCGTAAAAATAACTTGCCGACTTGCAGCATGTTGAAGCCGCACACTTGGATACGCGCGGCTATTTAGATCGCAGGCGATCCGCAAGCAGTCCAGCGACCCAAAAATGGCAGCAACAGGCCCCTGGCATGGCGCGAAACGATCAGATCCCGGCTGCATTTAGAGCAGACGCCTCAGTTCCCAGCGTAAACAGCACAAAGCCCGAGAATGCGGCACTCTTCTCTGGCTTGTCCCGTGGTCAATCACTGCAAAAGCTCCAACAGCGTGGCCAGCTTCGCTCTTGCGCTTCCAAGTGCGCGATTCGTGAGCAGAACCCGTCTTCACCCGAGCCGCGACGAGAGAGAGCGAGACTGAGAGACTGACATCACGAATCACGCCCGAGCTGTGACACCTCTCGCTGAAAATGGACAGCGAGGTGATCCTGCCGCCTGCTCCGCCAAGCCACAAGCGCATGCGAGTCGAGTCGCTGCGCAGCGACGTCTCTATGGAGTCGGATATCACGTACCGGTCACTGGAAACCGGCGATATCACAGCGAGCGCGGCGATCATGTCGTCCAGCGGCGGCGGCAGCGTGGTCGGCTCGGTGATGCCGGCGCTGTCTGAGCTGGGCTCGCGCGTCGTGTACGTCAACAACGCGGCCAAGAACCTCGAGTTCTGTGACAACAGAGTGGTCACGGCCCGGTACACCAAGTGGAACTTCATCCCGCGGTTCTTCTACGCACGGCTCTCGCAGGTCGCCAACTTCTACTTCTTGCTCGTCGGTGCCGGCCAGATCATCCCCGCGATTTCATCGACCCAGGGACTGCCGTACCAGTGGATGGTGCTGCTGATCGTGCTCTCAATCGACGCCGTGTTTGCCGCGATCGAAGACAGCGCACGCCACCGCGCGGACACCAAGATGAACGCGCGGCCAACGCGGGTCTTTGATGCCCACGAGCCGTCGTGCTTCCGCGAAATCAGTTGGTGCGATGTTCGTGTTGGAGACATCCTCAAGGTGTGCAACTACGATCCCGTGCCTGCTGATATCCTGCTGCTTGCGGTCTCCGAGCCGGATCCACAAGCGCCCGTGGGGATCTGCTTTGTGGAGACCAAGTCGCTCGATGGTGAGACCAACTTGAAGATCCGCCAGGCGCTGAGCTGCACGTTCTCGCAGCTCAACGATCCGCGGTCGCTGGGCAATCTGCCTGGACGGGTCATCTTCGAACAGCCCAACCACGACGTCAACAACTTTTCGGGACGCTTTGAACCGCACAAGGGCCACACGATCCCCATCGACTTGAAGAACATCGCGCTGCGTGGTTCAGTGATCCGCAACACGCCGTACGTGTACGGGCTCGTGCTCAACACGGGCAAAGACACCAAGATCATGCAGTCGTCGAGTGAGACGCCCATGAAGACCAGCAAAATCCTCATGATCGTCAACCGAGGCATCGGTATCCTCATGGCGGCGCTGCTTGTGCTCTGCGTGCTCGGTGCTGTGATCTGCTCGATCTGGGTGGCGCAGAACTACGACCGCGCGACGTACTTGATGCTCTACGATCTCAGCGGCACGGCCCCGTTCCGCAACGACGTCATGGGCTGGGCCGTGTACATGGGCTACTACTGGATCCTGATCGCGTCCTTCGTGCCCATCACGCTGTACGTGACCGTCGCGATTGTCAAATCCTACCAGACTTTCTTCCTCAACCGCGATATCCAAATGTACGACGAAGTCACCGACACACCCGCGCTCGTGCGCAACGCCGACTTGAACGATGACTTGGGCCAGGTCACTCACATCTTCAGTGATAAGACGGGCACATTGACCGCCAACGAGATGGATTTCCGTAAGATGTCGATCCACGGCGTGTCGTACGGACGCGGCACGACCGAGATCGGGCGGGAGGCTGTGCGACGCCTTGGAAAAGACCTCTCGGAGAGTGATCTCTTGGCGGACAGCACTCCGTTTGAAAAGGAGTTTGAGAACGTCCACTTCGTTGACCCGCAAGGTGAATACGAGCGTGACTCGAACCCACAAACCAACCCAGTCCAGTCCGCGTGGATCGAGACCTTCCTGACTCACTTGGCTGTGTGCCACTCGGTCGTGCTTGAACACAGCGAAGAAACGGGTGGATCAAAGTTCTCCGCATCATCGCCCGATGAGCTCGCGCTGGTGTCGGGCGCTCGGTTCTTTGGATACGAGTTTATTGCGCGCAGAAATGGCTCGATCTCCATCCGCAATCCCAACCAACCAGGCAAGGAAGTGGTGTACGAGTTGCTGGAGATGATCGACTTCACGAGTTCGCGCAAGCGCATGTCGGTGGTCGTCCGCACGCCCGACAAGCGCATTGTGTTGCTCTGTAAGGGCGCCGACTCGGTAATCTTTGCGCGGCTCCACCCGGACAACTGCGACCCGCACATTGTCGATGTCACTACGCAGCAACTGGAGCGGTACGCGACCGAAGGCTTGCGCACGCTCGTGATCGCGCACAAGGAAATCCCCGAGGCCGCGTACTTGGAGTGGTCGCGCGAGTACAAGAACGCGCTGTCGGATCTGGAGCAGGTCCAGCGCCAGAAACTGGGTGAGCCCAACCACATTGAAGAGCTGGAAGAGTCGCTGGAGATGGGACTGGAGCTGCTCGGCGCGACTGCGATTGAAGACCGTTTGCAGGACCAAGTCACGTCGACCATCGCTGACTTGGCACGTGCTGGCGTCAAGATCTGGATTCTCACCGGCGACAAGGAAGAGACGGCGATCAACATCGGCTTTGCGTGCCAGTTGCTCGACAATGACATGGAGCGGCTCATCCTCAACCCGGACACGTACCCCACGAGCTCCAAGCTGTACGACTTGTTGTACGCGCGATGCAAGCAGCTTCGAGGAGAGAGCAAGGCAGGCACTTCGGGAAGCACCAGTAACAGCCGCTCGCAGGCCATCATCATCGATGGCCGTTCGCTGACCATGGTCTTCAACCACCAAGTGCTGTGCGATCTCTTCCTGGAAGTCTCGCAGTACTGTGCCGCTGTGATCTGCTGCCGTGTCTCGCCCAAGCAGAAAGCTCAAGTCGTGCGCCTGTACAAGACCAACATCCCTGGCTGCCGCTCGCTCGCGATTGGCGACGGCGCTAATGATGTCGGTATGATCCAGGAGGCCCACATTGGAATCGGTATCTCGGGCCACGAGGGTATGCAGGCCGTCAATTCGAGTGACTTTGCGATCGCGCAGTTTCGGTTCTTGAAGCGCTTGTTGCTGGTGCATGGCCACTGGAACTACCGCCGCATGGCCAAGCTCGCGTTGTACGTCGTGTACAAGAACATCATCTTGTACTGCGCGTGCTTTGTGCTGGGGACGCTCAGCGGCGGCTCGGGCACGCTGTACTACAATAACATGTGGATCAACGGCTACAATATCTTCTGGACTTCGCTGCCGATCGTCGTGGTGGGTGTACTGGAGCAGGAAGTGCCAGCAGCGATCGCGGACAAATTCCCGGGGCTCTACTACGCTGGCGCGCAGGGCGAGCAGTTCAGCCTCAAGATCTTTGCGTCGTGGATCCTCGAGGCCCTGTACGAAGGCTCTGTCTGTGCCCTTGTACCGGCGTTGCTCGTGGGCTTCATCGATTCCAATGGAAACTCGTATTCACGCGATGTGTGTGGCGGTATCTCGTACTGCGCCATGATCATCGTCGGCTGGGCCAAGCTCGCGCTCAATATCGTGACGTGGAACATCATGACCGCGTTCGCGTTCGCCAGCTCGTTCGTGTTCTGGTTCGTGTGCGCGTATATTATCTCCGTGGGTTTGCCCACGTTGGTCTCGGACGTCGCGTTCCCGTACATCTTCACACTGAGCGAGTTCTACCTCATCATTTACTTGACGCTGCTGCTGTGTCTCGGTCGCGATTTCCTCTTCAAGGCCTTCAAGCGCGAGATGTACCCGGAATACTACCACGTTCTCCAGGAACACCACAAGTGCAAGACCGACCCGGAGCTCGCCAAATGGACGCCGCCCGATCTTCGGTACCAGCTCTTTGAAGCCGACTTGACGCAGTCCAAGCCGCAGTTCGAGCTGCTCGAGCAATTGGCGTCGGCATCGCCGTCGACTTCGCGCCAGGTCGCAGTCATGGATCGCCAGAAGGCGTACACAGGCTTCGCGTTCTCGACGCAGATCTTGGAAGACCGCTTTATCAATCCGCTGCGTGAACTCGTCCTGCCTGTGACGCAAGTCGCGGATGCGATCGGACGCCGCTTCACCACCAAGTCGCCTCGCACTGGAGACGAAGACCCGCCATCGTTCGAAGACAAGATCAAGGCCATGTCCATCGACGATCAGTCCGTGTACGAGATCCAGCGCTTCCAGATATTTGCCGGCTGGGGCTCGTCGCTGCCGGGACACTTGTTCATCACTGATCCGCCACGCTACACGAACGCAGAGATGTCGGACGGCGCGTGGACGTTCGATCTCAGCGACTGGATGATCGACAACCGATTCGGTGGCTCGGACCAGTGGCAGTACGCGACCAAGTTTAAGGACTTCTTGCGGGACCCTGAGTTCACACGGCAGCAGCACCTGTCGGCGAAGGAGCGTCGTCGCTTGAAGAAGAAGCTTAACAAACTCGTGGGTCGATGCGTGCGTCGACGACGATGGGTGCGCAAGGAGAAAGTGATCGCGGACATCGCGGCGTCTGTTGGTGTCGATGTCACGATCGACCCGCCGACTCCCCACCACCACCACCACCACGATGATATCTCGCTTGAGGTCTCGGGTCCTCCTGCCTCACTGGTCTCACCGCCGCCACCACCGCCTTCGTCTTCGGTTCTTCCACCGCCGACGTAAGATAGATCTGCTTCCCACCATCCACTGCGTGTTTCCCGCATACTTACATCTCCTCCATACAGCCATAGACTCTTGTATTGGATTCGTCTTCTTGAGTGAAACACCGCTTACGTCAATAAAGCGAACCGCGCGGGCACTTCCATGCGCTCGAAGCACGCAAACGTCACCACGATCGTGACGATCGTCAAGTACCAAAAGTGGCGGTGGAAGTCTTGGAGCATCAGCCGCTGGATCCACAGCCTCGTCGACACGCCTTCGATGTGGTTACTGAGCTGGACGGCGTCTTCCACTGCTCGATTCGTGCGGCCTCGACCGCCTGATTGTTGCTGAAGACGAGAGCGCAGCTTGTACGTGAAGATTTCTCGTGCAAGATACGCGCCACCCATTCGGCCAGCAAACATGAACACACAACGCACCCACAAGTTCAGTTGATCCGCGATGATCGAGAAGCCTTGAGATGGTTTGTCGAGCACAGCTAGCAGCGTGAGAAGGGACGGCACGAGGATCAGCGCCGTGGTATCAGCCATGTTGTCCTGTTCGGCTAACTTCATCAGGAAATACAACGGGCGAAGCTGTTCTGCAGACGTCGATGACGAGGCCTTGAACACAGGGGGCGCTGCTTGGACTGTCGGGGAGGTCGTCACTGCTGAGGGAAGAGTGTTCGTGCCGCTGCAACTCGTCGCGTGGTCTTCGCTACTTCGTGTACACGTACAAGTCGCCGGATGGCTATCGGCTCCCGTATTGCTGCCACACGGACACTTCGTGAAGTAGATTGTAGCCGACGATGACGGTGCAGAGGCAGCACCAGTGACGACGGCAGTGGACGCACCCGCACCAAACGCGAATAGAGATCTCGCTGGCATCACGCCCATAAACGTCGACCATGGACCGGCTCGCTTGCCAGGCGCCAAGCGAAGCGCCTTCTGTGCTGGGTCATCGCTTAACAACACATCGCTGATGACCTCAGCATCACCTTGAGGACTTGATTGGGACTTGTAACTGCGACGACTCGCGCGGTACACTGTTCCTTGGCCACCCGATTCCTCGTCTTCTACGTCGCTGCTGGTCGCAAACATGTCTGCTGCTGTATCCTCATCTTCCCCTGAGGTGAAACCAGCGCGAGTGGAGTCGTCTCTCTCTTTCTTTCTCGACCTCTGCTTCTTCTTTCCATCCGCATTAGAGATCGCTCCTCGGCAAGCAGCAGCACTACTAGCGGTCACGTT
>JAADXI010000448.1:0-21582 GCA_023337615.1 Pythium brachiatum | reverse complement strand
TGGCTCCACCAGAGCGCAAGTACTCGGTGTGGATCGGTGGTTCGATCCTGTCGTCGCTGTCCACGTTCCAGCAGATGTGGATCTCGAAGGCCGAGTACGACGAGTCTGGACCGTCGATCGTGCACCGCAAGTGCTTCTAAGCGCAGCGCGTTGCTGTGTGTGGTGAGTCATTCGAAGACCCAGCAGCGTAGCCATTGAGCTGGTTGGTTGCATGGGGTATTCGCTTTTGAACCAACGACTACGTACTTGAGAACTAGGCTGATCTAAACTGCATCAATCAAAGAGCAGCAAAGCCCAACAAGTATTCGGATGATTGATGGAGTTGAAGTGATTGATTTGTCTGCTCTGCTGGACGCATGCCATTGTTTTCTGTGCAGATTTCTCTTCGTTACGTGGGGCCGTGCATCAATCACTGATATTGATTGACAATCAGTCAGCGCTGCACCGAATGGGTCTGCTGAACTCACCTCCCTCGCAATGCGAGTCGCATCACCCACAGTGGGAGCTCCCACGGGAGCACTGCCATCTCCCCTGACCTTCCTGACTGGCCACACCAGCGCCAACACAGGACCGCAACCAGCGAGGATTGATTGACGCATCCACAATGCGAGGTGACGGTCATCAAGACCGAACATGCCAACACTCAGTCATCCGTCGATCTACCATCAGCACCCGCAGTGCGCGCACGGACAGCGAGGTCATAGCCCCTGAAGCAGCATTGCGAATCGCAAAGAACCAATTCGGAATCGCAATTTGCGATTCCGAATTGGTTCGTCGACGACGACTTTCATTTTGCCGACGACGGCCGCTCGCCTCTGATACGGGGAGACCACCATGGAAGATTCGCTGGGCTTCTCTATTCTATCCATCACGCCCTGCCTAACACTGTGCAGCCTACACAGTGACTGCAGGGTGCGCAGCCTGGAAAGAGTTGGCAGTGCAATTGCTTCCACGGTGCTTACTCGCCCCCGTCCTTTACACTTGACACTGTCCGACGGGCAGGCTGCCAACCGACCAAGTGCAAGTTGCCTCTTTCCATGTGAACCGCCACATGCCACCAGCAGTGGCGAGCACAACACACCCACAGCCAACAACCACACTAGCCCCGCGGATGGCGCAGGTCGTTTTCGGGGGCTTCAACTATGCGCTTCCTTCGATTTTTTAATTTAGGCTTCCAGACACCAATCTACCAGCTGTTAGATCAGAGGATTTACTTTAGGATATAGAACAACACTGTTTTGGTTCAACGAGCGGACGACCTCGCCTCGTTCCATTGCCCAGATGGCTCAACTCTCTCGAGCGTCCCGCCACGTGGGGACACGGGCGTCCCGACTGTATCCCGATGCGCACCTGAGCCTGCGAGGCTCTCGCCGACAGCTCCCCCAACATTGGGACTCCCAATTTGGGAGATCCCCTCCCTCCCACACAAAAGAGAGCAAGCTGAGCAGACAGGGAGCCCTTCGCTCCGCTCCGCTCCTCTCCTCTCCCCGCTCACGCGGATCACCGCCGTGTGTGTCATCATCACCTCCTCCTCCCTTTCCATCGTCCTCCTCCGGGATTCTTCAGTACAAAAGGGGACTCGTTGGTGACCTGCACTTGTTGGCGTTGGTGCGCGCGTTTTGTTGGCGTTCTTCGCCTACGGTACCGGTACTGTAGTTTCCTTCCGCGGCGGCTTCCTCCCCCATCGCAGGCATCACCACGCAGCTGCAGGCCTCGCTGCCCCGTGCCTCCTGCGTCTCCACCGTCGTCCTCCATCACGCGTCTCCTCTCCTCCTGCTCGTCCCCTCCGTGTGTGTGTCCGTGTCCGCGTCCGCGTCTCCAACTCGCCAATGCCGCGCCGCGCGAGCCTCTCGTCGCCGCGCTCCTCCGCCGTCGTAGACGACGCGCTGTTCCACGTGAGCCAGCGCCTGGATGCGCTCGCCGCCGACGACGAGCACGCCATCCTCTACTTCTCGCGCGTGGTCACGCCGCCGCTGCCCGTCCTCGCCTCCTCCTCCTCCTCTTCATACGACCACACCAACAGCAACCACAGCAGCGGACTGCCCCACACAATCCCACAGATAAACCCACCGCCTCACCAGCGGCATCGCAGCAACACGCTCGCCACGCGCAGACGCAAGCGCCGGCGGCCGCTGCTCTCTCGCGCGCTGGGCCTCAGCGCATTCTACCTGCGCTTCGCGTGTCTGCTCGGCCTGGGCTGGGGGCTCGCGGCCTTCGCCGTGCTCTCCACGGCTCTCGTCCTCCCCGCGTCCCCCACGCGCGTGCTTATGCACGCCTCCGCGTCCTCGCTCGACACGCAGCGTGGCCACGAACTCGCCGCCTTAGCGACCGGCTCCGCACTGGGCGGCGTACTGGGCGGCTCCTTAGCCGACCACTTCGGCCGCCGCCGCGTGCTGCTGCTCGCCACACTCTTCTGGATCGTGTCCCAGGTCGCCTCGGGCTTCGCGTGGACGCACGCCACGCTGCTGCTCAGCCGCCTGCTCAGCGGCCTGGGCCTGGGCGCGCAGCTCGCGCTGCTGTCCATCGTGCTCTCCGAGTCCTCCGCCCAGCGCCGCCGCGGCCTGATCGTCGTCGCCGGCATGGCGTTCGCGCCGCTGGGCGCTCTCGCTGCTCTCCACACTGCTCCTAAGCTCGTGGAGCTGCTGGGCTGGCAGCTCTTCACGTCCGCTGTGCTTGGCGGCGCTGGCTTTGTGTATCTGCTGCTGCTGGTGCTGTTTCTCGACGACTCGCCGCGGTTTCTCGCTGCGATTGGCCGTGTGGACGCCGCCATGGAGCTCGTAGAAGCCATCGAACGCGCCCACGGCATCAACCGCAACGCGCGCGTCACTATGCCCTCCAGTCTCTACGAGCCGCCAGCGCATCTCCACCATCTCCACCACCAACGGCAGTCCTCCACTGTCGCCTCCCGCCAGTCCGCTCTGCGGGTCTCCGCTCGACGCGGCGCTGGAGGACGCCAGCGGTCGCTGCGGTTCTCGCAGTCGGCCATGCAGACGCCACAGACGCCGCCGCTGCTGAGCCAGAGCCACAGCCAGCTACGCCGCCGCCGCACGTCCGCTGCGCTCACGCCGGGCATGGTCTCCGTGCCGGCGTCGCTCACCAAACGCTGGAAGCGCGTGCTGGTCTGCCGGCCGTACGCACTGCGGTCGCTGGCGCTGGCGCTGCTGTGGCTCGGCATCTCGCTCGGTCTCAGCCTCACCGTAGCCGTCGCTGCGCGCTTCGGCGTGTGCGCAAAGTCCCAGCAATTGGCATCACCGTCGACGCTGCTGGTTGTGCCTACCAGCGTGACTGTCGCCGCGTTCCTCGGCATGCTGTTGGCGGCGCTGCTCATCGACCGCTGCGGCCGCGTGCCTATGTTCCTCTTCAGTCTGCTCGTGTGTTCGCTCGCCATCACGATGCTCGGCATGCAGATCTTCATGGAGCTCGACGGGCTCGTGTTCCTCAGCGGCGCGTGCTCGCTGCTGGCTCTCGCTGGTGTGATCTCCATGAGCACAGCTACAGTGTGGGCGCTCGAGTGCTACGGGGTGCTCATCCGCGCCACGGGCATGGGCCTCACGTTCTTCGCGAGCTGCGTCGGTTCAGCAATGGGCCAGTGGATCGCGTGGTCGGACGGCGTGCTCACTGCTGGCTACGTGCACTTTGTGCTGTGGGGAATCGCCGCCGCGTTCATCCTCATCGCGTTCGTCGTGTGGCTCCTCGGGTTCGAGACGCGCGGCTTAGAGGACGTCGACAGTGTCGTGACGGACGAAATCCGCGTGGCGTCGACGCCTGGCACGCCGTTTGATCGACGGGACAGCAGTGAAAAGTACTCGCAGCCGCCGCTGGACGTGCGGTCGACGTACAACTCGAAGGAGACGAGCAGCCACGACGACGACCAGGAGACGCAGAGCACGGAGGACCTGGACGACCAGACGTTCTCCAGGGCGATGCGTGCGCAGCCCTCCACGTCTGCGACCAGCGACTCGTCCACGTTCGTCGGCTCATCGCTCTCGCGCACGTCGTCGGGCGACCGCCACTCGTCAGTGCGGTTCAGCAGTCAGCGCACACTCAGCGGCAGGGCTAGTGCCAGTCGCAACTCGAGGGGTTCGTCGCTCTCCCGCCAGCAGCAGCTCTCAGGCCACAGCAGTGGCAGCCGCCAGTCCATGACGGCTACCGCTCGGAGGCGAGAAGCGTCGCTGTCTGGCCACGAGGCGACAGGTCGCTCTCCGTACATGAGTGGGATGCGTCGCGCGTCGTCCGCGCCGTCGCCGCCGCCGTTTGTGATCCGCCGCTCGTCGCTTTCCAGAGCCCAGCAACAACAGCAGCAGCAGGAGGAAGAGACGATCCAGTACGTGCGCGCAAGACGCATATCCCAACAGCAACACGAAGAGCGCGTGCGGTCGTCGTTTGGCTCCGCCCGACTGACGTTCTCCGACCTCACGACCTCACTGCCCGCGCGGCTCGATCCGCACTCAGTGCGTGAGCATCTCGGCCGCCGCAGCAGCGACGACAGCAGCGTGAGCACGAGCAGCAGCACGCGTCGCCTGGGCGTCGGCCCAGAGCACGACATGCTCACGATCGAGATCGATCCGTTCGACGAAGACAGCGGCTTCGTGACAATGAACACGCCCATGCCCATGCTTGGATAGAAACAACAGAATTAAGTTAACTTATAGAATCCATACTAACTTCAAGTACAATGCGAGAAAGTCCACACGACCATCATTCCCAATAGATCTCTTCCCCCAACAAAAACGCAGCGACGCTTCGCAGTCGTCTCCGTCCCCTTCGTCCAGACAGCCATCATGACCATGCAGCGTACTCGCCCCCAGCGCATGCTCCTGCCGCTGCCGCTCTTTCCCCATGGCTTCCTCCTCCTCTTCCTCTGCGTCGTCTCGTCCCTCGCCACTGCTCAGGATACGCCAGCGCCGTCCGTGACGGGCTCCGGCAATGGGTTTCTGGCCGTGCTGGTGCCCAACACTGGCGTGTACGAAGCCGCTATGGCAGAGACCGCGCTCACGACACAGCTGACATCGTACTTCCCATCGGATTCGTCCGTGCGCTGCGTTGACATGCGACTGACCGACTCGACTGCTGCTGGAGCTGCAGCGATGGCCTTCGACCTGCTCTTCCTCATCGGCACGAACCCTCTCAACACCACTGACACGCTCCCTGCTTTGGCGGTGGATCTTGAAGCTCTGCAGCAAGCTCTCACTCAGGCGCTCACGTCTGTCGCACCCTCTGGTCTCACGCTGCGTGCGGTCTCTTCGGCGGATGCTGTGGCCACGTTCAGTCCGCTGGCTGCCTTCACTGCTGTCTCCAGTCCGTCGGTCGGCTTGGCGTTTCTCCGCGTGGACATGAACTTCCGCAACTTACCATCACCTACAAACCTCACGCAGTCGCTGCTCTTCCAGACGCGTCGTGGCATCCAACGCTTTCTCTCGCTCGCGTCCATCGCGCAGGTGCGCACTGCTGGCCCGCCGCAGGTCCCCCCTTCGTCCGTGCTGCTGCTCTCGCAAAGCTTCTTTGTGGTTCTTAACAACAACAACGCGGCCACGACCATGGACAACCGACAGCGACTCGCCAACCTGCTCATCTACGGGGATCCCTCGCGACTCGTGACCGACAGCCAGACACTACAACAGCACCCCGCCATGTTCCTGGACTTTGCTGCCGACGAGCCGCTGCCGGACCCAATGGTGCTCCTCACACTGCCGTTCGTGTTCAGCTCACTCAGTGTGGACGTGTTTCCGGACGGAAACCCACCGGCGCCAGTGCCAGAGCTACCGCCAGGCGCCGTCGTGATCCCCGCGACGCCCACCGACCAGCTCCTGGCCCAGATCCGCAAGCGCCACCGCTTCCGTTTCGACCCTAATACTACAACCGAGACCAGTAGTGAATGCCCCACGCTCACTACTACAAGT
The DNA here is from genome assembly GCA_023337615.1 of Pythium brachiatum. Lineage (NCBI taxonomy): Eukaryota > Oomycota > Peronosporomycetes > Pythiales > Pythiaceae > Pythium > Pythium brachiatum. The sequence goes on along the minus strand of JAADXI010000448.1, from coordinate 15,682 downwards.
AGTAGCAACCCAGGCATTTGCCTCAAGCTGCAGTGGCTCAATTCCGTGCCGGAGATGGAATTCTGGCTGGAAAACATCGAGTCCCTGGACGCGATGGCGTGGAATGTGTGGCCGACAACGGCGATCTGCAGCAGCCGTGAGACGCCGACGCCTCTGCTTCCCAGTCCTGTGATTCGTGAGGGAAATGCGTCTTCTGTGTGGGCGCTGAGACCGATGGCAGCAGCGCAGCCACGTGTGGCGTTCGCGCTCAACTTCCGTAGTCTCGACAACGCCACGCTGCTCAAGATCGAGATCTCGGCCGACATCCGCAGCGCGTCACAGGCCGCGACAACCGTCACGAGCATCGCGCGCGCTGTTGGCTCTGACGTGCCCGTCTACCAGTCCAAGAGCAACGTCGTGGTGCACTACGACTCCCGTTTCAGCCCTTCAACCAACGAAATCTTGCTCTCACTGGAGCTCCAAGCCTCCCAGAGACGCGAGAAAGACACGTCGCAGCCCTGCGCGCACTGCCAGAACCTCTACGACTGGTGCGGCGTCCACCCGGCGTGCCAGGCGTTGGCCAACTGCGTATTTCGCGACGGTATTGAGGTCTCGCAGACACCGGCGACGCTGCTGCAGCAACAGCCCATCACCAGCGACAGCGTCGAGGACGTGTCGTCGCATTTCCGTCGCTGTCTGACTAGCGACGCCAGTACAGATCTTGACTCGCTGCTGCTATTGGCGAGTGCCGTGCGGTGTCAGCTCCAGCGTCTCTGTACGGTCCGCACGCCCGCGTTCTACAGCTTCACGGGGCTCGACGACCGGCTCTTGCTGTGGGAGTCCTCGGACGGCGTCGTGCGACTCACGGGCGCGTTGTTATCGGATACCGTGACACTGAAACTCGCCGGTGTGACGCTGTGTTCGTTCACACCCAACGTGTTCCAGTCGCCGCAAGAGATCCAAGACTTCCTCGCTCGCCACTGCATCTATGCTAGTTACTTGGGCCGCGTGCGTGTGAGTCTCAACGCGTCAGCTCCTAGTGTGGAGCTGCGCTTCCAGGATCTCGTGGGTCCTCTGCCGACTGTCGAGTCTTCTGCGCTGACTGGCCATTCCGTCGTCACCGCACTGCCGATGCTGCGTCTGCGTCTGGAGACCGAGGGCTTCGCCACGGCACTGCCTCCAATCCCAGGCCCCCCCACGTCCGTGGACTTCTGTGGCTCTGTGTGTCCGCGCTTGGCGCTGGACGGTTGTCTGCGCGACTTGCAGTGCGTGGCGTTCACTGACTGCATCACGCGCTTCACGCAGCCTGAAAACCCTCAGAAACCACTGGCGGATTCGCTTCTGGGTCTCTTTGAACGCAGCGTCCAGGGCGAATCGCTGTCGTTCCAGGCCGCTGTGGACGCCTGCCACTCACAGAGCAACGTGAACGACGCCGCCTGGCGCAAACTCGTGGACGCCAGCGCGTGCTACGCGAAGCACGACTGCGGGATCTCGCTGCAGGGCGTGATGCTGCCTGTGAACCTCACGACGCGCCACATCAAGGGCAAGTGGAGTGTGCCACAGGCCACGCAGAGACTCATTTTCACGCAGACAGAGGAACAGGGCGGTGTATCGGAGACCGTGCCGTTGCAGCTGATTGACAGCACTGGTGTCGTCCAAGCCACAGCCACAAGTTCGTTCAATGCGACGGCGCTGGAACGCGCGCTCCGCACACTGCTCCAGTACGAGGACGTGGCTGTGCGACTAGTGAATGACGACGCGGAGCCGGGCACGGGCCTACGCACTGTCCAGTGGGAGATGACGTACGCGTACTGGGTAGGCAGGCGTCCGCAGTTCGTGGATGCGACGCTGGCGTCGCAGTGGCGGCTCGTGGATTTGCCTGTGACTCAAGATCCGATGGACTCGGTACTCACGATGACAGCAACTGACAACTCCACAAGCAGCGACAGCACTGGCAGCAGTAGCAGTAGCGAAGGGGCCGCGACTGGCAGTGGGGATGATACGTGGAACTTCGTGGAGATCCCTGCGACGGTAGCGAGCAGCTGAGTAGTTGAGTGAAGTAGGCAGATCGAGTGTCTATTGCATACTACATACTACATACTACATACTACACCTCTACACGACGTGTTGCTCGAGTCTGTTGGTCCAGACGCTCTGCGCGAACTGGGAGATGGCGGAGGCCGACCAGCTCTTGACACCAGTAGCTGGCGGCTTGTCCTCCGTGTCCTGGTAGAACGCCAAGTGGCCGCCGCGCTTGGTCACGCACAGGATCACGCGTGGGTTCGCCAGCGCCTGCTTGTACGGGATGGTCACGCTGATGGGATCGTCCTCCGCGTTGAGACACAGCAGCGGCACGCGCACGAGCGGCAGCCGCGTGATGGAAGACGCGTCCGTGTAGTACGCGTGTACGCTCTCGTAGTTGAAGATCACGCGCGTGAGCCGGTCGTCGAACTGCTCGAGCGTCTGGGCGTTGCTTACAGCGTTGATATCCACGCGTGGATCCGCCTGGAAGACCTCGTGGGCGTTGCTGTTGTGGAAAAACAGCGCCTGGAGGTTCCCGTTGAACGCCTTATCGTACGTGTTGCGGTAGAACGCCGTGGCCTGGAGGTGGTCCGCGCACGCCACGAGATCGAACGGATTGCCCACGGACACACCGGCGGAGACCAGCGTCTGGGCCTGTTCACGCTCTTCGCCCAGGTATTTCACCAGCACGTTCGAGCCCATGGAGAAGCCCACAGCCACGAGCGCGCTGTTGTTCACAAAGTCGTACTGGTCGCGGAGCCGTGCGAGCACAAAACGCAGGTCGTCGGTGTACGCGCAGCAAAAGAGCTTGGCGGTCTTGAGCGGCGTGCCTTCGCAGCCACGTGCGTTTAATACCACGACCTGCCAGCCGTACGTACGCACCATCAGATGCACGACGCAGCGGATGTAGAACTCACTGCTGCCGCCCGTGAGTCCTGGCAGGATCAGCATTGTTGGGCGTGAGGGGTCCACGTCCGAGACCCGAGGGATCGAGTGGTCTGCGCGTGCGGGCAGCGCCCAGTCTAATGATACAATGCCGCCGTCAGGCATGTCGAGTGTCTGGCGCTCGTACGAGAACGCTGGGAAGGCGCTGCGAGGCTCCCGCGAGAGCTGCACGGTCTGCAAGTGGCCGTTGAAGAGCTGCCACGGCGGGTAGTACTTGTGCTCGGCTGCAGTATACAAAGATCAAGTCAACACCGAGAAAGTCCACGACAAGACCCACGATTGAGTCCACGTACTGAGCGCCGTGCAGTTGGCGAGAAGCCGCTTGTTCTCGGCCGTGGGCTGGTACAGGAGCCGCGGCGTCTCGGCTGCTAGCGCGTAGTGGAGACGCCGCGCGTACTGGCGCAGCGGCCGGCAGGCTTTGTGGAGCAGCCACAGCAGCACCAGCAGCGTGAGGCGGCGCCGGTGGCGCGTGAGGAAGAGCCGCGTCTCCATACGCAGCAGCTGCAGCATCGCGCGCACGAGCGGCCAGTTCATTCTCACTGAATACGAGAGCTGTCAGTGCAATGCTGGACGCGTGCGATGCGAACGGATAACGCGGGACGGCAGTCGACGTCAACAGCAAAGTTAGGAAACGGATCTCTATTCGAGCGGCTACGGTAGCTCTCCAAATGTAGCCATGTCTTCAACACAGAGCGGAGCTCTTCACACGCGCGCGGCGCGGAAGCTCTCGGCGAATTCGGCGACAGCACGTGAGGACCAGACGCTCGGGTGCGATGGTTGCCTGTCTGTCTTGCTACTGTGTGGATGGTGGTGGCTGCTCTCGTAGAAGGCCAAGTGGCCGCCGCTCTTGGTCACACACAGAATCACATGGGGATTGCGGCGGATCGCGTCCACTGGAATGGCGTCGCGTGGGCTGATGGGGTCGTCCTCTGCGTTGATACACAGCAGCGGCACGCGTACGTTGGGGATGCGGGAGCTGCAGGAGGCGTCCGTGTAGTAGTCCAGCGCGTCCTTGTAGCCGAACACCACGCACGTGAGCTTCTCGTCGAACTCGTCGATGTCTTTGGCGTTGCGCACGGCTTCTAGGTCCACAAGCGGGTGGTTACGGAAGGCCTCGTGCGCGTTGCTTGTGTGGAAGAAGAGCCTCTTGAGGTTGAGCGTGAGCGCCGCGTAGTACGTGTGGCGATAGAAGAACGACTTCTTGAGGTTACGCGAGGCCGCGACCATGTCGAACGGGTTACCCACGGACACAGCGGCCGTCACGAGCGCATCAGAACCATATTCACCGAGGTATTTGACCAGCACGTTTGAGCCCATGGAGAAGCCCACGGCGACCAGCGCACTGTTGGCGGTGAAGCCGTACTGGTCGCGGAGCTTCTCCAGCACGACGCGCAAGTCACCAGTGAACGCACAGCTGAAGAGCTGCGGCGTGGCGAGCGGCGTGTTGGCACAGCCGCGCGCGTTCAGCACCACGACCTGCCAGCCCAGCAGCAGCATCTCGTGCACGAGGCTGCGGATGTAGAACTCGTCACTGCCGCCTGTGAGTCCTGGGAGAATCACCATCGTGGACTGATGCGGGTCGATGTGCTTCGTACTGGGCACGGAGCCATCGCTGCGAGGCGGCAGCGCCCAGTCCAGCGACACGATGCCGCCGTCCGGCATGGTCGCGATCTCGCGCTCGTACGCGATCGCTGGCTGCGTGTTCTTCATGGCGGCGCCCAGCAGCAGCGTCTGCGCGTGGCCGTTCGTGAGGTACCACGGTGGCTGGTACTTGCTACGGAGCACGCGGCACTGCGCCAGCACGCGCGCATTCTCAGGCGTGGGCTGGTACACGAGCTGCGGCGCGTGCGCGTGGCGATGGCGATGGAGTTTCAGCAGCCACACGCGCAGCCACGGCTGCCAGAAGAAGCCGCGCAGCACCAGCAGCGCCAGTATCAAATGCACGCGCTTGGTGTGCGACTGGTAGAAGAAGCGCGCCTCCATGTGCGCGACGCGCAGCAACTCCCGCACGAGCCGCCAGTCCATTGTTACAGTACCTTCAGGAAGTCAAATGGCAAGGATGTTGACGCTGACTGCTCGCAACGGGACAAGTGCGTAGCTCTTGCTAAGTGCGGTCTGCGCACTTAAGTAAATGTAGCCATGTTGATTGCGAACTTAGTGTGGCGATCTTCACGGTCTCACTTACCTCGTCCTTCGCAGCCGCTGTTGCTCGCGCACGCTCTCGGCAAACTCCGCGATGACCTTGACGGACCACATGGGCGACGCGCCGTCTACAGCGACGCTCTCACTGGCCTGTGGATCGTTGAGGCCGCTGCTGTCGCCCTCGTAGAAACCCAAGTGGCCGCCGCGCTTAGTCACGCACAGCACGACGTGCGGGTTCTGCTTGGCTTCTTCGTATGGGATCGCGGACGCTGTGCTGATGGGATCGTCCTCAGCGTTCACACACAGCAGCGGCACGCGCACGTGCTTGATACGCGTGGATGAGGACGCGTCGGTGTAGAACGCGTGGACACTCTCGTAGTTGAACACGATGCGCGTGAAGCGGTCGTCGAACTCGACCAGCGTCTTGGCGTTGCGCAGCGCCTCGAGGTCCAGCTGCGGGTGGTTCTTGTACACTTCGTGGGCGTTGCTCTTGCGGAAGAACAGCTCCAGCAGGTTTTTGTTGAGCGTCGTGTTGTACGTGTTGCGGTAGAAGAACGACGACGACAAGTTGCGCGAGCACGCGACCACGTCAAACGGATTGCCCACCGAGATGCCGGCGTGGAGCAGCTCTTTCGCGGCGTCTTTCTCTTCACCCAGGTATTTCACTAGCACGTTTGAGCCCAGCGAGAAGCCCACGACCACAAACGCGTCCGATAGGAAGGAGTACTTGTGCTTGAAGTGGCGCACCGCAAACCGCAGATCCTGCGTGTACGCGACGCAGAAGAACTGCGTGGTTTTCAGCGGCGTGTCCGCACAGCCGCGTGCGTTCATCACCACGACCTGCCAGCCCAGCGCGACCATGCGCTTGACCACCGAGCGGATGTAGAACTCGCTGCTGCCGCCCGTGAGTCCCGGCAGCAGCAGCATCGTGCGCTTGCTCGGATCCAGATCGGACACGCGCGGCACGGAGCCGTCGGCGCGAGGGGGCAGCGCCCAGTCTAAGGAGATGATGCCACCGTCGGGCATGTCGAGGATCTGGCGCTCGTAGCTTACGAACGGGTCCACGCTCTTCATCTCGCGCGCAAGCTGCAGCGTCTGCAGGTGGCCGTTGAGCGCGGACCACAGCGGGAAATACTTACGCGTCACTACATACATGCAGACAGCTAGGTAGTGAGAGACTGTACCAGGTATCCACCAGCAGGATCAGTAGATGAAGACGCACTCATGGTGACGCATCGCTTGAGCAGCGCGTCGTTCTCGGGCGTCGACTGGAAGTGGACGCGCGGCGTCTCGGCCGTCAAACGGAAGAGCAGGCGCCGCAGCCACAGGCTTAGCCGCCGCCACGAAGAGCTCAGCATCACCAGCAGCAGTACGGTGCGTAGGAGACGCGTGCGGTTGTCGCTGCCCACGCGAAGCAACCAGTGCAATGCCATCGCACGCACAGGAACCACACACAGAGAGACACCGACGAGGACCAAGAGACGCGACCAGCGAATTCCAATTGAGCTGCTCGCCACGCACAGCGCATGATGAGGTAAACAAAACTCAACGGTCCAAGTTCACAACTTTTGCGGGACCGTAACCTCATGTGGTCCACTCACCTATCTATCGTAGCCTTCTCTTGTGCGTGTGGTCCACGCCAGAATTCGCATTCAGCATCCGACTCGTACTTAGTTGGACAGTTCTCGTACTTTATCGAACGACCGCACTACTTCAAGCTTGAATGCGAAGAGCTCTTCGCGTTCTCCAGATCCAAAAGCCACAGAAGCGTCGCAGTCGGCACCTCCCCATCGACGGATTGCGCAGCTGCATCCTCCTCCTCCTCCATTCTCCTCTGCAACTCGCACTGCATGGGCGACACCTCCCCGACCAAGAGGTCTGTGTTGATTTCGGCCTTTCTCGCCTTTTCATTCGCTCATTTGCCATCTCTATCTCCTATAGACAACGCCTCTCTCCTCCTACTGCCGCCATGCCGCTCACCGCCGATAACCTCATCAACGGCGCGTTCGTCGCTGCTTCCAGCGGCAAATACATCGACGTAACTAATCCCGCGACCGGCGCCGTGATCGGCAAGTGCGCCGTGTCCACTGCGCAGGACGTCGCATCTGCGGTCGCTACGGGAAAGGCGGCGTTCGCTGAGTGGAGCAAGCTCACAGTCAAGACGCGCGCCGCGATCATGCTCAAGTTCCACGCGCTGATGGCCGCGCATGCCGATGAACTGGCCGATATTGTGGTCCAGGAAAACGGCAAGAACAAAATGGAGGCGCTGGCCAGCGTGCTCAAGGGCAACGAGACGGTCGAGTACGCGTGCAGTCTGCCGCAGCTCGTGCAGGGCCGCACGCTCACGGTCTCGCGCGGCATCACGTGCACGGAGATCCGCGAGCCACTGGGCGTAATCACCAGCGTCGTGCCGTTCAACTTTCCCATTATGGTGCCCATGTGGACAGTGCCCATCGCGCTGACTATGGGCAACTGCGTGATCCTCAAGCCGTCCGAGAAGGTGCCGCTCACGATGCGCCGCGTGGCCGAGCTGATGATCGAGGCGGGTGTTCCCAATGGCGTGTTCCAGATCGTGAACGGCGAGGCCGAGGTCGTCACGAGCCTGTGCGACCACCCGGACGTGGCGGCCGTGACGTTTGTGGGCTCGAGCCGCGTCGCGCAGCTCGTGGCGCGTCGCTGCCGTGCATTAGACAAGCGCGTGCTTGCGCTGGGCGGCGCGAAGAACCACTTGGTTGCGCTGCCCGACGCCGACAGCGAGATGGCTGCCAAGGACATTGTCGCGTCATTCGCAGGCTGTGCCGGTCAGCGCTGCATGGCGGCGTCCGTGCTGCTGCTCGTGGGCGACTGCTCGCAGCTGCTGCAGCTGATCATCGATAAGACCAAGCAGCTCACGCGTGGTGTCAACTCTGGCCAAGTCGGTGCAGTGATTGACCTGGCGTCCAAGCAGCGGATCCTCAAGTACATCAACGAGGCGGAAGAGAGCGGCGTCCAAGTGCTGGTCGACGGCCGCTCGTGGGCGAGTGAGACCAAGGGCACGTGGGTCGGACCCACTATCCTTCTCCACTCGAACCCAAACGATGCGGCCATGAAGGACGAGATTTTTGGGCCGGTGCTGTCGGTGCACCAGGTTTCGTCGTTCGAAGAGGCGCTCGCGATTGAAAACGCGAACGACTTTGGCAACGCCGCCAGCGTGTACACGTCCAACGGCGCGTACGCCGAGTTCTTCCAGTCGCGCTTCCGCGCCGCGATGATCGGCGTCAACATCGGCATCCCCGTGCCGCGCGAGCCTTTCAGCTTTGGCGGTTTGTACGGCACCAAGAGCAAGTACGGCGACATGGACATCACGGGCGACGGCGGCATCGAGTTCTTCTCCAACCGCCGCAAGATCACGTCCAAGTGGAGCGCCGTGATCAACCTCGCGGACAAGGCCAACTTCAGCGCGCAGATCTGAGTGGAGCTCTCCAAAACAGCCCCCAAAAACAGCTTCTAATTTCCAAGTTTTGCGTAAAACACTTCGTTATGTTTTTAGAACCACTGACTATAGCTTTCCTACTCTCTCTTTTCTGCTTCCTACACGACAGCGACCAGGCCAACAACAAGCGACGCCACTAGCAACACCAACTGCGTGGCAGTTTTAGCGGACGGGACAGACGACTGGCCCAACGGCGAATTCGCGCTCGTGCTGTTCGACTTCTTCTTGGCCTTGCCGTGCTTCTGGATGTACAGATCCTCTTTGGACGCCACGCACTTGTACGTCTCGTCGCGTTTGTCGTACGCACACACAGAGTCGTTCGTGAGCACGTGGCCCGTGTCCTGGCACGGCTGCGCGCCCGTCTTGGGGCACTCGCCCTTCTCGGCCACCTTGGGGTTGCCGCACTTGTCGCCGATCGACGCGCCAGGCAGCAGGCAGTAGTCGGCCGCGCTCATGAGCGACACCTTGCGAACGTCGTTGCACAGGCACGCGTTGCTCATGTCCGCGTCCATCGAGCCCGAGCTGCTGCTAGGAACATCGTCCGAGCCCTTTCCGTTGGAGCTCGACGATCCGCTGCTGGGGTTGCTTGGAGACGGGGTCTTGGTGCGTTTGCCTCGCTTGGTCTTGGCCGGGGTGGTCGTGGCCGCGGCCTGTTCCTTGGGTGGGCTGTTGCCTGTTGACGGGTGGATCGCCGTGGCCGTTGTGATGGGGGCGGCGGTTGCTTGCTCATGTAAGGTGGATGGCGGCGTCTGGATGACCGCGGCTGCGGGTGGCGACGCCGGCGACTGCACCGCCTCGCCCTGCATTTGCTCGCTCACGCCACTCGGAGCAGCTCCATTGCCTGTCGACGGCGTCGCTCCATTGCCGGCAGAGGACGTAGAGATGGCGTCCACGGTTGGCGATCCAGCCAATGGTGCTGGTGCTGGTGCGGGGATCGGTGGCGTCTCGCCATTGAACATCGGGACGCCCGCGCCTCCACCAGTACCTTCGCTGGTGGTTGAGCTGCTGGCCACACCCGTAGTCGTCGCATCCGTCGCGCTCAGTGGCGATGGTATCGTGGCCGTGGAGGCTTGCGTTGATGCGGCGTCTGTCCCTGGTAACGCGTCGACCTGCGGTACCTGCGGCGGCGTTGCTCCTGCTGTCGTGGCGTTCGCAGTAGCGCTAGTCAGCTCGTCTGGCGTGAAGGGTGCCGTAGGCTCCACTGCTGGTGGTGCAGTCGGCAGTGACTCGGACGGTTGCGAGTTCTGTGTCTCTACCGCGAACGTATCCTCGAACGATGAGAGCGGCTCCACTGCGGCACAAGTCGTCGACGTGGCGATCGCCCACGCCACAGCCATCGCTGTGAGTCCCACAGCACGCATCGGCTGCATTGGCTTTGCTGTCTGTAGTCGATTTCCTGTGTGGATTGCTTGTGCTTGAGCCTGGAAATGTCAAGATGCGGCAATTGGGTGGTGGCTTCGGGGCGGCGGCGCCGTCGCTGGCCAATTCCCCCATCGTCGCACCCTCCCCTCCCGCGTGGTCTCAACGGGGCCATCAGTGCTGGTTCCCTTTTCCTCGCTTCTCCCAATGCGGTCGCTGGGTCGCGTGGTCCCATCCCAGCAAGGGCCTGAGAGACGGACGGCGCGTCGCTCTATAGAAGTGATGATGGTGATGGCCATCACGCCCAAATCCGTCACCAGGAATAGCCCGATCGAACGGCTGCAGGAACGCGCCGCGGCCGTTCTGCAGAAACGTGCGGGGAACAAACCACGCGTCGCATGGCCTCACTGCGTGCGCGATGCGGCTGGTGTGGAGTGTTGCCGAGTCCGTAAGTAGTGTTGCCGCGCGATCGCATTTCCAGTCGAATCTGATGGGACGCCGTCTGAGAATGCGGCGCTGGTGGTCAGTGCGCATACTGGACGGACAGCCTGCGACGAATGTAGCCGTACAGTACTGTACGCGCATATTCAGCAGCACCACAGCGATCTCAAAATCATCGCCAATCCCGCTGCAGACGGCATCCATTCGCACTGTCACAGAGTGCGCGACCTTTCGTGTCCCCATCAGTGGATCTTTATTAAGTTCGTTTTCCTTCAAAGTACGAGATGTTAAGTTCGTGTGGTGCTGTCCTTTCTCTCCTGAATAGTGGCCCCCTCAATCCAATTGGCGGCCATCGATTCCCAGGAGCTCATCGACGAACAAGACCAAGTAACACAAGCACAGGAACATGTCGAGCATCAAGGGCATCGTGCGTCTGCGTGTGGCGGCGGGCAAGGCCGCGCCGTCGCCGGCCATCGGTCAGGCGCTGGGTCCGCTCGGTGTGAACATGATGGAGTTCTGCAAGGCGTTCAACGAGCGCACCAACAAGCACATCGACAGCACGCCGGTCCCCGTGACGCTCACGGCGTTCAGCGACCGCACGTTCAAGTTCGAGATCAAGACGCCGCCGGCGTCGTGGTTCCTCAAGCGCGCGGCGGGCATCAGCGCCGGCTCGGCCACGGCCGGCCAGCAGGAAGTGGGCACGGTGCACCTGCGACAGATCTACGAGATCGCGCAGGTCAAGCAGCAGGACGAGCACGTGAACTACATCGACCTGCCGTCCATCTGCAAGAGCCTCATCGGCTCGGCCAAGTCCATGGGCATCCGCGTGCTGCCGTAGACTACTTGCGGTACCGAAGGCAGTAAGTAGTAGAGGCGATGGAACACGAGAAAACAAAACACAAACAATACGAGAACAAAAACCCACCAAACCAAACGCGACGTGTCATTATTACATCCACACTCCACGCCTCACCGCCACTTGTGTTCATCATACCTACTTACTCGCCCAGCTCCATACGCAGATCGGATTCGCGGAACAACGACGTGCGGCGCGAGCCCATGATGTCGCTGCCCATGTAGCTAAAATCCTCAAAGTGCATCGTCTGCGGGCCTTGCGACGAACCGAGCGTGCTCACCACGGGCGAGTCGGCCACCTCCTGCTGCTTGAACACGTTCGGCACGTACTGCAGCTCAGCCGCGAGCCCGCTGTTGCCCGTGCTCATGCGGGAGTTGGCCTCGGCCACCTGCGGCTTGAACGGCGGCTCGATGCGCTTCTGCAGCAGCGCGTCCCAGTCCACGCCGTGAAACCACGGGTGCTGCATGATTTCCATGGGGCCGCCATCTCCGCAGCCCAAGCGGCGTCGTGGGTTCTTGACCAGCAGTCGCTGCAAGAAGTCCGTGGCCGTGGGCGAGAACCGGTCGCTCGGGAACTCGGGCTCTTTCGACAAAATGTTTTGGAACATTTGCCGGCGGTTCTTGTCCCAAAACGGCGTGGCGCCCTGCATCATCTCGTACACGAGCACGCCGTAGCTCCACCAGTCGACGCTGTTGCCGTAGGACGACGCTGTGCGCTGCGAACACAGCAGCTCCGGCGCCAGGTACTCGGGTGTGCCCACGAATGTCGAGCCTTCGTCGTCTTCCTTCGACAATCCAAAGTCCGTGATCGCGATGTGGCCTTCGCTGTCCATCAGAATGTTCTCGAGCTTGAGGTCGCGGTACATGATGTGCATGTGGTGCAGATGCGCGAGCGACAAGAAGATCTCGGCCGCGTAGAACTTGGCACGCATCTCACCAAAGAACTTGTTCTTGCGCAGGTGCACGAACAGCGAGCCGCCGCTGTAGTAGTCCATGACCAGGTACAGCTTGTGGTTGTTCTGGAACGCGTACCGCAGCCGCACCACGAACGGATGCTCCACGTGCTTGAGGATGCGCTGCTCCGACTTGGTGTGCTCGACCTGCTTTTTCCGGAACACGTCCTGCTTGCGCAGCACTTTCATGGCGTACACGCGGCCCGAGTTGCGGCCCGACTTCTTCTTGGCCAGAAACACCTTGCCATACGCGCCCTTGCCCACGACCGACAGCAGATCGAAGTCATTCACGCTCATGGACGTGGAGATCACCATGCTACGGCGCGCATTGCGGCCGTTGCTGCCTCCTCCGTTGCCGTCTTCCACCAGCATCTCAGCATCCTCGTAGTGCTCCTTCTGGTGGGACGACATGGCCATCGCCGCAGCGCCGGCGTACGCGTACTGCGACAGGCGGCTCATCTCGTCCATGAGCAGCTCGTCCTCCATGGGCTCGTCGGGCATGGAGCCACGCGCGCTCTCAAAGAACGCGAACACCGTGTCCATGCTGGCAGCGATGGTCCACGCCGTGTTACTCGACTTTTGCTCGGCGCCGCGCGGCTCGCCAGCCGAGAGGCTCAAGCAGCCAAGCTGCGCGCAGTCCTGGAGCTGGCTGCCCGGCGGCTCTTTGGAGCGCTGCCAGTTGATGGCGCGCGCGCCTAGCAGCTGCCGCACTTCGTCCGTGTCGTCAGCTTCAATACGGTGGCTCGATTCGATGAACGCCACGGCCGCGAGCTTGGCGCGCAGCAGCGGCTGCGTGCACACGAGATGCTTGGCCAGCGGTCCGCCGCGGCCGTACGCCGCCACGTACACCTGGCTGCAGGCCGTACGCACGCCGTAGGTCTCCCAGATGTAACGTACGTGCATCTCGGGCGTGGACGAGTACGGGATGGGCACTTTTTCGTTGTGGATCGTGAGGTGGTTGGTGCTCGGGTTGGCCACGATCACGCCGTAGCCCTTGGACAGCGCCGTGTGCACGTACGGCAGCATCGAGCCCGAGCGGTACTGGTTGGGCAGCTCCGGGGACTCGAGCACGAGCGAGCGGCTCCAAATGCCCGGCTGGATACCGTTGCCGCTCACGATGACGATGAGCAGGCGGCGGCAAATGTGCCAGTTCGCGCTCATGAAGATGGAGCACTTGGCGGCGCTTTCGGGCGACGGGATCCACGTCTCCACGAAGCCCAGTTGCTTCATCTTCGCCTGTTCCTCCTGCACGATCTGGTGGAGCAACGCCTCCATTTGGTTGCGCGGGTCACCCCCATGGGCATGCTGGGAATGATTGAGAAAGGCGGTCATCGACAGAGGACAAGGAAGGTTGCACGAAAATTAGACTTGTAGACCTTTAGACCAAGGGAGACAAGAGAAGAAGCGTACGCACCATCATTTAGACCGAGAGATCCAGAGGCTACCTCTAACACGCGGGGAAGCCGGATGAAGAGAGACTCTGGGAGGAGGAAGGGGGGACTAGAGGCACGAGAGCGCGGGGTTGAGCTGCGCGGATATACAGTTTACAGTGCGGGTGGGAGCTGCGCTGCGGGCAATGAGCAGAGGCGCCGACCGCGGCGTGGCGTTGCGAGGCGCTTAGACCGTGAGGTTAGACTCAGTCAGCTAAAGAGCGAGAGAGCGAAGCACACAAGCGACCGACTGATAGACGGCAGCAGGCCGTGAGTGAGAAAGGTCTAAAGGGTCTGACGGGCCGAAAGGGTCTAACGGGCCCACGACAACAGACAGCAGGTCTGGCCCAGCTGGCACAAAGGTGTTTCATCCGGCGTCCCACTGGGCGTTTCGACACGTTTCAAACCGCTTTCTTTCGACGGAAAGTTTCGGCAGCGGTGCTGTCCCTACCTCTGTATCTTGATCTCTAACCCGGCCATCATCTTCCCCAGGTAATCGTTCGAGTTAACCTATGCGAGACCCCACGTTGCCACGAGCAGCTCACTCACATCGCTCGAACAACGCCACTAGAGACTGGCGATAGAAGATGTTCCTGCTCAAGCGCACGGACCCGACGCTAACGGCGCCGCAGAAGGCGCTGCTGTGCGCGCGGCAGATGGACGCGCGCGCGCTCTTCGCCATCGCCAACACGCTGCTACTGCTGCTCGTGGGCTACACGGCCGTCCGCTTCCCGCACAAATTCGTGCGCGTCACCGGCCAGTGCGTACTCGTCCGTCTCTATCTTCCTGCCTCCCTCCCTTCCTAACTGACTCGCTGTGTCGTTCTGTAGATGCGACACCAACTGGCTGCAGCTGGGCGTCACGCAGCGCGCGGAGGACGTCGTGTGCTGCGACGGCTCCAGCCGCCAGGCGCCGTGCCACGCCGGCATGGACCTGGCGCCCATCCTGGCCTCGCTCAAGGGCGCGTGGGTGCTGCCGCTCACGCCGCTCGTGTTCAACTACGTCATCTTGATGCTGGGTGAGGAGCCGAGCATGCCGCGCATCCGCGTGGTCGTGCGTCGTGGCGCGTTGTACCTCAGTGTGATGTTCGTCCGCACGGTCGTACTGTACATGGGCTTCAACCGCGTGGAGCACGCGCTGATGACGCTGCTGTTTGGCGGCACGGCCGACCGCGCGTGCTGGTACAGCAGTCTGCGCCGCAACAACAAGTGCGCGTCGCACTTCGACCTCTCGGACCACGTCGTGCTGCTGGTGTCCCACTACCTGGCGGTCTTTCTCTTCGAGTGGTTCGCGCTGAGCGTCGAGATCACCGAGGCCTGGAAGTACAGCGTCAAGAAGGCGGCGCTGCAGCTGTGGATGTTGCTGGTCGGCGGCGTGGTTGTGTACACGCTGTTCTTCACGGTCGCCCACTTCCACTCGGCGATGGAGAACACACTGGGGCTGCTAATCGCGCAAGGCTTCGTGATGCTGCCGCTCTTCCTCGTCACGCAGGACTATTTCAAGAACCACACGGTGTTGCGTCTCCGCAACTTCGTTCTGCCCGCCGACGACTTCAAGAACCAGTGAGTGTCCTCAAGCTGAGAGAGGGGCCTTGATCTGAGAAGCGGCGGTGGAGTTTTGATACATAGAACCAGTGGTTGCTCTACATGTGGCAGTTGGATGAATACACAGCCTCCCACACTCGGCTCTGGTCTCTCACTCGTGAATATACCAGCACCACCAGCATGAGCACCATGCACGAAGACGTGGAAGCCGTGGTGATCGACAACGGCTCCGGCATGTGCAAGGCCGGTTTCGCAGGCGATGATGCGCCGCGTGCTGTGTTCCCATCCATCGTGGGGCGTCCGAAACACGTTGGTATCATGGTCGGGATGGACCAGAAGGACGCGTACGTGGGCGATGAAGCCCAGACGAAGCGCGGCATCCTCACGCTTCGCTATCCCATCGAGCACGGCATCGTGACGAACTGGGACGACATGGAGAAGATCTGGCACCACACGTTCTACAACGAGCTGCGTGTGGCTCCGGAGGAGCACCCGGTGCTGCTGACGGAGGCGCCTTTGAACCCGAAGGCGAACCGCGAG
>JAADXI010000447.1:0-21588 GCA_023337615.1 Pythium brachiatum | reverse complement strand
CGGGCATCAGAGTTGAATCCCTGAATCGCACCAATGTGGCGACGGCCCACAGTATCTGTGAGAGGTTGCCTCTCCTCACGGGCGTGACCAAGCTCGATCTCCTTGAGACAGTGTTTGTGGATGTGACTCCACTTTCACGCATGCTCCAGCTGCGTGAGCTCAGCTTGAACGACACCCGCATTGAAGATGTCTCGAGTCTCGCGTCGCTCACCAAGCTCGAGTCTCTCCTGCTTGAACAAGACTGTGTCCGCGGCTTGAGTTGCGTGCAAGCCATGCCGGAGCTCAAGGTGCTCAAAGTTGATACTACCGCAGGAGTGTCAATGCCTCGTCTCAGCAACTTGGCCAAGCTACGGACGCTGCAACTTCACTATTGCACTGTTGAAAGCGCGGGCGACTTAATCGCTGTGACCACGTTCCTCGACCACCTCCGGCTGTGTCTCGTAAAGACCAGAAGCGAGAGGCTTGACGGCACTATCAGCGTTGGAGGTCGGAGCCCACCAGCAGCAGAGCTGGCACACAACCTGGCTCAACTGAAAAGCGTCAGCTCGCCTGGGAAGCTCTTCAAATTCGGGAGGAGGCAGACGACGTTCTCCCGAGTCAGTGGTGGTATTTTCGCCGTCACCTCGTGTTTGTTCAAAGAGGGCCGTGATCTAAGCGCAATCGCGGATCTTGCCTGTCTCTAGGAGCTTCGGTTCGAGCGTCCATCTCCATGGCGCGAGTCCACCGGTTTCAGAATCCTGCTTCGACATCCACGACTCACCAGCGTGGCGATCACCAGCGGAGAAGATCCGTATGATCAAGAAGAAACCAATGTGCACCACCATGGCGAAGCACTCGGCGAAGTACTGAGCCAGCTGCCTCAGCTGACGCGGCTCGCTTTCCACGGATACCGATATGTTGACCCCACGGCCACACTAGCGAAGCTCACGCATCTCCAACACCTCCAGCTAGATGGGGGGTGGCAGCATGAGGTGGTTTCATTCGGCTGGCTCGGCTCGTTCCATTGCCTTCGCTACCTCACGCTTCGAGGGCTGTCTTGTGAAAGCGATCTTTCTCCCATTGGCAATCTCGTCGATCTGGAAATATTACATCTGCGTGTATCAAGGACACCAGGAAGCGGTTCACTTCCAGTGTCGTTTCTCCGCCAGCTCGTCAACGTGAAGACACTTTCGATCGAGAATAGGCCGTTCCTCGATCTGGCCGACTTGCGTGGAATGAAGAGTCTGGAGTCGCTTGCAATCCTATCCAGTATGATGGGGGGAGTCGTGATCCAAAGCGAGGATGTACTCACTAGTCGAGTTCACTCGGCTTGGGGAGCTCGACATCTTTCACACATCCCTCACCGACGTGTCGCTACTCACGCGTTTGCCACGATTGCGGTGCGTGTGGATTTCTCAAAAAGCGGACTGCACGCCACTTATCGAGCATGACCAGCGCGGACTCTTGTCTGTCCAGCATCCATACCTCAACTGCCGGTGGGCGGCCTGTAGATATCGAGCGCCACGCCTTCCCACCAACTGAAGTGTTCGCGGCATGGGTAGAACGTGATGACCATCTTCCCAGGCTTTTTTTCTGCCTCACCAGCGTACACGAGACCTCGTGGAACGCTGCTTGAGCTAGCTACCGGCAGCTGAGCTAATAATTCGCGGTAAAAGAATCGCACTCGTGTTGGCTTTCACAACTGTTGATTTACTAATACTGGTACAACCTCACGGCTACTTCGTTTTCCTATCACTTCCCTATGTGCGAACTACAACCAACTACACTACTTGCTATTTGCTGTCCGTCGCTCAATGTCCCCGTGGCGTCATGAGCTGAATCTTGCGTGACGACCGCGTCTTCGTGAGCATCGGCGTGCCATCGGCATTGGGCGGCGGTGGGTTCTGCACGTCCGACAGCTCCATCTCCAGCAGCTGCACGATATCCTCAAAGTTCGGACGCCGCACGGGGTCTTCGTGCCAGCAGCGACGCATGATCTTGGAAAACAGCGTCGGACAATCCGACGGAATGTCGGGCCGACGGCCGCCCATCACAGCCTCGGCCACAGCTAGCACACTGCCCGGGATGTCCGTGTACGGCACCTTGCATGTGAACAACTGCCAGCAGATGATACCAAAGCTGTACACGTCGACCTTGAGCGAGTACTCGGACTTGGATTCGTCCTTCAAAACCTCCGGGGCCTGTAGAACATTGTGCAGCAACAGGGTGAGTTACACCGCGGGCACCATTGCAGTATTAGCGAGGTAAACGCACCGCCCAGCACGCGCTGCCGATGTTGGTGGTCATCTGCAGCGTGAGATCGAACGACGGGAAGAAGTTGGTCCGCTGCTTCACCACGCCATCCTTGCGGAACAACCGCGACTCGCCAAAGTCGGCGATCTTGAGCATCTCCTTCGCCGAGTCGAAGATACAGTTGAGAGGTTTCAGGTCCCTACACAAATACGGATCCACAACAGGTCAGCACTCTTGCCAGTAGATCAGTTTGCCTCCGCACTCAAAAACGTACCGATGAATGATGGGCACGGGCAGCCCATGCAGGAAGCGCATGCCCATGGCGATCATGTGCGCGTACTGCAGCACGCGCTCGTAGTCCAAGCACGCCGCCGTGTCGATCACGTCTTGCAGCGTGCCGCCACCCAGGTACTCGGACACGATGTACAGGTTGTTTCCGATCGTGTAGCATCCATACGTCATCATCACACACGGATGGACGAGCTTGGACGCCAGGTACGCCTCCTCTTTCATCTCCTCGAGCGTCTCAAACTGCGTGTGCTTGAAGGTCTTCACAGCGACATCCACGGTCTCTGCGTCCGAGTTCTCCTGCAGGCGCTGGTGCCACTTGGCGCGCAGCACGATCGCGAACGTGCCTTCCCCCAGAATCTGCAATGGCTCTTGGAACTCAATGCTGTGCGGATCAATGGCCTTGAGTGAAAAGCCGAAGTCGAACGCACGACGGCAGCGGTAGTAGTTCGTGAGCGTGATGAGCGCCGTACCGACGCCGAGCACGTCAAACACGCACTGCAGCACGAGCGTGACTCCTTGTGGCACGATGGGTTTCTTGTCGGTCTTGAGTGCCGTCATCGTGATCAGGCTTCCCCAGCACACGATAAACAGTACGAGGTAAGACCGCGCGACCATGTTCATGCGTCCAGTCGCCGACATCGGGTACGCGCCGCCGATCGTGCGCTTAAAGCGCATGTAGAACACGAAGTTAAAGCCGAACGCGAGCAGCGGGTAGTAGATGTACAGGATCTGGCGGCACGTCGGGTAAAGACACACGTCAAAGTTCTCAAACGTGTCGCTGTCATGCTCGCGGTAACCCACGAGTGCCAACGTGACGGCCGCGAGCATCGACAGCAGCATCACATTGACTGTGTACGAGCGGTACCGGCGGCTTGAGCTCTGCGTGTCCACGAGCACGTCGGCGTACGAGACCACGGAGCGGTACATGTTGAACGCGATCGCGCACGTGAACGAGATCTGGCCAAAGTTGAAAAAGCACTCCGCGAGACAGAACGCCATGCTCAGGTGCTCGCTCATATCTGGTGTCGATAGCATCACGCGGAGCAGCGATGTGATCCAGTACCCGGTCTGCACAAAGCTGAGCTCCACGACGAGCGGCATCGAGTACGTGCGGAACGACCGGAACGTCATGTGCATGCCGATCACCACGAACGACATCCACAGCGACAGCGACATGAGCAGGCAGTGCGTGTACTGGTACACGCTGAACGGCCCGTCGCTCTTGAACAACTCTGGCTTGGCCACTGGAGGTGGAGGGATCGCGGTCGTCGGCTTGGGCGTCAGCAAGTCGAGTGCTGAACGTCCTGTCAGCGGCGGCAGCGTGCCCGTCAGCAGCGGGGAGCCGGACGACGAACCTCCAGAGCTGTCCTCGTCCTGAGAGGAAGACGACGTTGCGTTGTCGTTCACGGGGGTCGTGGATTCGTCGTCTCCCACGTTCACATCACCGGACGGCTGGCTGTAGGTCTTCGTAGGCGTTGGTGTACTGGTAGCTGCTGGTACTGTCGTCGCAGCACTGGTAGTAGTAGTAGCAGGAGCTCCTCGTGGCGACGGATTCTTCGTGGTATTATTCCCCGTCGTGCTGCCATTGTTGTTCTTGTTCCATCGTCCCGACGTGATCGCTTCGTGTCGTACGCCCAGTCCCGTGTTCGCGATCAGCATCGCACCGACAATAAACCCCGTGAGCGTGAGTCCGATACACAGTGCAAAGATCAGGAACTTGCGTTGCGTGCGCACGCGATGCTGGTTCCGTTGCAGCAGCTTGGCCCTTACAGCTTCCTGTGTCTCGCGTCGTTGGATGCGGCGCCGTTTCTTCTCCTCTTCATCCTCCACCAGCGTCTCCTCTCCTTCCCTCCGCTCTTGTTTGTCTTCATCTTCATAAGCCGCTTCCCCCGCAGCGTTTTTCACCGCGTCCTCAGCGTTAGGCGTCTCTGGTTGGGCGACGTACACGCCTCCGTTCTCGTCCGTGAACACACGACGCGCGGATACAGACCGCATGCCGTTCACAGCGCTTAGCGGCGGCTGGCTTGCGGTCGACGACGTGCGATGGTCGCGGTAATATACACTGGAAAACCGGTTCGACGACAGCGACGAGCTGTACGACTCGAGGATCGCGCGCATGTACAGGTCCTGGTCGATCGTTAGCTCGTCTTCTTCCTCGCGCTTGCGCTTGGACCGGAACGACACCACGCGCTGCCACCAGCTCCGCTTCTTCGTGGCTGTGGGGGACGTAGCGGAGGACGCTGAGGACGACGCCAGGCTGCGCATGGACGCCGTGCGCTCCGAGAGTATTCGCGGCGCCGCGACGTCTACGTGCGTGTCCACAGTATCCTCCTCTCTCTCCACGTCCTCGGTCTTTGTCTCTGGTCTCTCGTTGCTGCTCATATTCGTTGGTATTGATGCCGCGTTCATTGTCGTTGGAAGGAGCTGCTCATTTATCAGCGACGCGGACAGGTTGGTTGGCGATTTCCGCGACGTGTTGGTGTTGGCGCTTGACCAACAAAAATGTCCAACAGAACAATCCGCGGAGGTTCCTGATCTGTTCTGTTGGCGAGTTGGTTGATTGAACTCCGATCGCACGCGCGCGAGATGCCGAACGCGGGTCTAAATTTGTTGGCGGTGGTCAAATGATCAAGCAGGGATGACAATCAAGCGCGCGATGTCGCAGGGGAGATCCACTCGAGACCTGGGCGCGATTCCTTCGACGTTTAGTCAGTCGCTTCACCACGCTGCTGCCGTTCGCCACTGCGCTCTTGTTGCGGTGGAAGCAGGTGGGAAGAAGGGCGGAGACACTTTTCGATCGGTCGGAGACTCGGCAGGGCACTCAACCGAGGGAGTCTAAAACTCTGTTCAGCTGAATTTCTGGTTGAGCGTCTGCCGCAACAACGCGACGAGCGGTGAAGTAACACGGAAACTCGGTGAAGTAGTGCTTATTCGCTGAAGGAATTAGGGGACTAATGCGGTTTAGGGGACTGGAATCAGCCTGTTCAGCCAATCCATGTGCGTAGTGATGACTTTCAACCAATGAGCGACAGAAATGAGCGAAAGATGGGCAAATAGAAGGTCGAGAGAGCCGCCTTGGTTGTGGCAGCGTGAGCTGCCGAATGTGGTCATCCGCTTCTCTCATTATCAGCGCAGCGAGGTTCTCCCGAACTGTGCGGCACTGGCCATTGTGGACTGTACTCCATGGGATCTCTCTCCACCAACGTCTCTACCGCTTTTTCTCCTTCAGTTCTCATGGAGATACGAATCTGTATCCATATTGGAGACTGTGGACTGTCAAACACCAGACTCACGTTGTTCTGGCGTCAGGCACGTTGCAGCCAGAAAAAACGTGGAACGAATGCGCCAGAATGCAGGAGGAGGAGTCCGCTGAGTTGCTTCAGCCTTCCGACCGGCATTCGTCCACGTCGTCCACTTCCGCTGGCTCCAAAGATTGCTCGCTCCGACCCCAGCATCCACAAACCATTGCAATCATTTCTTCTCTATCTATCTATGGATTACCTGTCTAATGCGATCAAAAAGCAGAATTACATTGAAGATATCCTGCGTAGTAAGAAAAAATGTAAATGCATACCCGTCACATATTATCTTATGAATACAGTACAAACAACAAGTAGCACCGCCTGACTGGAATTTGGCCAATCACGATGGTGTACCATCATTCCTGAATTCAGAATGATGGTGAAAGTGGTCCTATCTCAAGAACGGCAACGGCCGCCCCGCTCCTCCGACCGGATGGATCCACATCCAATCACTTGGCAACATGGCGGTAGGCGAGAAGACGCCGCTGCTGGCGCAGTCGCTGCGCTCCAGCAAGAAGCTCCAAGGCAATGGTGACGGCAGCTCGCTGCAGGATGCAGAAGAGGGCCAGGCGCCGCCCACGAGCGTGTCGGTCTGGGAGCTGCGCGTGCTGCTCACGCCCTGTACGGTGGTTGTGTGGTTGCGTCGCGAAATTCCTGGGTTTGTGCTCACTCTCCTCTTTGTGTGTGTAGACTTTTGGCCGCGCACATGGGGGCTGCGGTTTCGCGTGGCACTGTCGTTTGGCTTCATGTTCGCGTCACGTGGTGCTCGCATCATGGCGCCGCTGTTCCTCAAGTCCGCGACGAACGATCTGACGCAGAACCCGCTCTCGCACTTCCCAACACTCGCCATCGGCATGTACTGCGTTGCGCTGTTCTGCTTTTCGTTCGCGAAGCAGCTGCAGACGTACATCTACATGACCGTCAAGCAACACGCCTACCAGGATGTTGCAGAAAGCGTACGTTCATTGGATTGGATTTGCCACCACCGCTCATTCTTGCTCACCAAACATCTCCCTGTGATCTGAAGCTCTTCGGCCACTTGCACGGTCTCTCTATGAACTGGCATCTCTCCAAGAAGACGGGCAAAGTGCTGCGCTGCTTGGATCGCGGATCCAGCAGCACGGACAACATCGTGAACGTGATCTGCTTCCGCCTGCTGCCGACGCTCGTGGAGCTCGTGGTCATCTCGCTGGTGTTCATGTTCTCCTTTAAGGAGCACATTCTGTCGGTTGTGTGTATCACGAGTGTCGTGCTGTACATCGTCGCCACGGTGTTGGGAACGCAGATCCGCTTGCGTTTCAAGAAACAAACCAACGACCACGACAATAAGGCCAGTGAGAAGGCCGTGGATTCGCTCACCAACTTCGAGACGGTCAAGTACTTTTGTACCGAGGAATACGAACTGGAGCGCTACATGAAGAGCATTCGGATGTTCCAGCTCTCCATGCTCTCGACGCGCGGGCTGCAGAACGCGATCGTCACGGCGCAGCAACTCATCCAGCAGTCGTGTCTTGGTGTGTGTCTGCTGATCACAGCCCACAACATCTTCCAGGGCAAGATGACGGTCGGCGACTTTGTCGCAGTGACGATCTACATTGAGAACATCTTCAAGCCACTGGACTCGCTGGGTAACATCTACAACACGATCGTCCAGTCGTTTGTCGACATGGAGAACCTCGTGGAGCTGCTCCAGATCGAACCAGAAGTACAGGATTCGCCTTTCGCGCAGCCGCTTCGTGTGGATCCGACCCACAGCTCAGTCGAGTTCAAGGACGTCTGCTTCCGATACCCAAGCCAGCCTGAAGAAAACGGCTTGAAGAACGTCAGCTTCAGCGTGCCAACGGGGCAGACGTACGCCATTGTCGGAACGACTGGGTCGGGCAAAACGACCATCAGTCGTTTGCTTTTCCGCTTTTACGACGTTGTGAGCGGCAAGATCTCGATCAACGGCCAGGATATCACCAGTGTCAAGCAAAAGTCGCTGCGTCAGAGCATCGGCATCGTGCCCCAGGACACCGTCATGTTCAACGACACGATCCGCTACAACGTAGGTCTTTTGTTGTAGGATTCTTCTCTCGCATCGTGTGCTAACACCTTCTTTGTTTTGCGCAGTTGTTGTATGGCCGTGAGAGCTGTTCGGACGAGGAAATGATTGCTGCTGTCAAGGCGGCGAACATTTACGACCTCATCATGTCGCTTCCCAAGCAGTTCGACTCGGAGATTGGCGAGCGTGGGCTGAAGCTCAGCGGTGGCGAGAAGCAACGCATTGCGATCGCGCGTTTGATTCTCAAGAACCCCTCGGTGGTCGTATTGGACGAAGCGACTTCTTCGCTGGATACAGTGACCGAGAAGAGCATCCACGAGGCGTTGGAAGTCGCGTGCAAGGGCCGCACGACGCTCATCATCGCGCATCGTCTCTCGACGGTGCGCCACGCGGACAAGATCTTGGTGCTCAAGAAGGGAATTATCCTCGAGAGTGGCAGCCACACCGAGCTGATCAACAAGGGTGGCGTGTATAACAACCTGTGGACCCAGCAGTCCAAGGAACACGTCGAGGAGTAGACATACTTACTCTCTCCATCAACGCGTAGACAAATGCACGTCATTTGCATTTCGTTTCTTGGATCTTGTCACACGTCACACAAAACGATCTTCAACCGTCGTCGAGACTTCCCATTGGCTAACCGCTCGCTATTCATGAGTGTTGATTGGCTAAAATCGAGACGACCTTTCACAACAACCAGGCACCATCAGTCGCATCACCCGATCCGTTCATACGGAACGTTGGAGCTAACCACTCCCATCTCTCATGCAAACCAGCACGAGCATCGCCATGGCACGCGATGGTCTTTCTTCAAAGCCGTGGCTCGTCCTTATGGGCCTGAGTCTCGTGGTCGCGCTGCCGTGGAGCTCAGCGACGCAAGCAGAAGTCCAAGCGAAAGATGGTGAGCTCATTCGGCTGGGTGTGAAGCGGATGGCGCACAACGTGGAAGTCGAGCGTCTCGTGGCCAAGTACGAAAGCGCAAAGCACCAAACACTCGCTGCTGGGAAGGATGAGAAGGAGACGTCGCTGTCGAGTGTGCTTCGCACTCTCATGGCTGGGGTCTCGTCCAAAGTGTGGTGGCTCGATGCACCGACACTCGCACTTGCGGACGCTGGCGGAGTTGGCAACCAAGCTGTAGAGACCAAGATCCGCACGGGCGAAGGCTCCCACACGATCTCCGTCTACGTGGCTGGCCAGTTACGCGAGCTCATTCTCGACACTGGCAGTGGGAAGACCGCATTCATTTGTGATGGCTGCTCCAAGTGTGGTGAGAAGCACCACAACGAGCCGTTTCACCTGACCAGCGCAACCAAGTACACGACGTGTGATGCTAACAACCTCGGTGATGAAAATATGGGTGGATGTATGAATTGCCAAGACTCCAAATGCCGCTACGGCCAACGCTACGTCGAAGGGGACTACTGGGAGGCCTACAAGGTATCCGACGTGCTCAGCTTCTCGCCTCCCGGCACTGATACCCCATTCCAGGCGAGCGTGGAGTTCGGCTGCATCTACGAGCAGTCAGGATGCTTCAACGAGCAGTCCTCGGACGGGATCATGGGCTTTTCGCGCCACCCGGACTCGATCTTTGAGCAGTTCCACCGAGCCAAGGTCACGCCGTCCCGTATCTTTGCCCAGTGTCTGGCTGAAGACGGCGGCGCACTCACGCTGGGCGGAGTGGATATGCACGTCAACAAAGAACCCGTGGTGTACACGCCACTGAGAGACACCGGGTACCAGTACTGGACCGTTCATCTGGAATCTGTCTCCATTGGTAAGACCACCCTCTCTATCGATAACGCGGTCTACAACAACGACCGCGGCTGTGTGTTTGACTCGGGCACCACCTTCCTCTACCTGCCCACGAGAGTCAAGCCTGTGTTCGCCGATGCGTGGCGCCAGGCGACGGGAGGCAACGAAGATTCCATGCCGATCAGCGAGTCGTACCATCACATGACTGCTACGGAGATGGCTGCGCTACCAGAGATCTGCTTCCACTTCGCAAACGACGCGACGATGTGCATGGCGCCCGACGCCTACCTGTTCAAACTCGCAGAGGGCGAGTACGCTGGTACAGTGTACTTTGGCGACGAAATGCGGTCGACGATCATCGGCGCGAGCGTGCTGATGCACCACAACATCGTCTACGACATTGATAACTACCGCATTGGCATTGCCAAGGCGGATTGTGACGCTGCGGCCGCGAGCGCAGCAACGATGAGTCTGTCCCAAGTCACTTCAGAGCAAATGATCGCGCTGGAGCTCCACCCAGGCGGCGACAAATTCAAGGCCGCGGTTGACCACGAGTTCTGGACCCAGATCGCATTGGCGTCTGTGGCGTGCTGTGCGATGGCCGGACTCATACTCACAGTGTGGGAAGAGCTGAGGCAGCCACTGGTGGAGAGGGTGAAGAGGCGAGAGGACAGTCAGAATGCGACTATGGCAGTGGAGACTGTGGACGACGCGACAGATTTTGCGTTTGTTCTCATGGAAGGCGACGTGTAGTTGCCCAGTGAGGAAGATGATACTAGTAAGATGAATACACAAGATGTGAGGGCTTAAGAGGAGGTGTTCTATTGCTCGGTGTCTGCATGGGTTGTTTGTAGTCGATCTAACCAAGCGCCACGTCCATGGTCATCATCACGATGAAGCCAATGATGACACCGAGCGTGGACAGCTTCTGGTTGCCGCTCTGAGTCGCCTCCGGAATCAGGTCGTCCACCACAACGAAGATCATCGCGCCAGCCGCAAACGACAGCGCGTACGGAAGGATCGGCTCCACGAACATCACAGCGCCAGCACCGATCATCTACACAAAACCACAGCATCAATAAACCTTCAGTCAATGGCACCAACGTTAGAAACATCCACAAATCAGTCGGTACGTACGCCGCCAATTGGCTCGACGAGACCGCTGAGCTGTCCCCACATGAACGCGCGGAAGGGCGACATGCCCTCTCGTCGCAGCGGCATGGACACCGCGAGTCCTTCTGGAAAGTTCTGGAGACCGATGCCGATCGCGAGATTCACAGCGTTTGAAAACGTCGCACCCTTGCTGCGTCCGATACTACCAAAGCCCACGCCCACAGCCATACCTTCTGGAAGATTGTGGAGCGTGATAGCGATCACCAGCAGCAACACGCGACGGAACGAGTTGGTCTTGTCCGCTGCCGCAGCACCGCCGCCGGACGAGTGGAGACCATACAACGCCATCGGATCTGGCTCGTTGCCGCTGCGCTGGGGCGAGATCTCGTAGCGGCGAACATCAGTCGCGTCGTCAAATTTCTTGCTCAGGTTCTGTGGACGCGCAAACCACTTTTCCAGTTGTGGCAGCAATTGCTCCGTGCCGAAAAGCGTCGCTGCACCCAGTGCAAAGCCCACAGCGGCTGGTACAAACGCCCACTTCTCACCGTAGAGCTCCGATTGCTCTGCGATCTCAATCGCAGGCGCCAGCAGCGACCAGTAGGACGCCGCGAGCATCACGCCGCCGGCAAAGCCCTGTGCGTCAGCTATCTCAGTCAGTCCCAAGCCATCCCTCGCCATTGAGAAAGGACAGCGTCCTCACTCACCAGCATACCATCGAGGATCTTTTGGCTGGTCTTCTTGTCCTCCACATCGAGCACAAACACCATCGCAGAGCCCTACGCACACACACCCATTAGGATCAGATCTGTCCACGTGGAGAGCTCCATTGTGTGGGAATGACGTGACGCACCAGCGCAGTGAGCCCCCAGGTGAAGAGCGTGCCCAGCAGCGCCTGGAAGACAGGGTGCTGGTCCGGGATCATCTTAGTACTCGTTGTTGTTGACAGTAGACTGGTGTCGTGGAGACTCACGTCCCTGTGGCGAGCTGAAATGCCGATGACACGCACACGTCCGACCGCAATGTGAGACCTTCCGCAAGAGATTCGACGAGCTCATCTTCGTGTCGGAAACGTATCTGATGTGGTACTACACCATTTTCACCTCTATGTGGACCACACTATATACGTGTGGAATGTGCCTCTTGGTGAACAGCTCTCCAGCAAGTTGAAGGTGCCGACGATAATGAAGCGAGCGAGTACGACGGCGTCCTCTGCTTATCTTGTGACAGGACGGTCTACATTGACGACAGCTCCATCCACTAGACGGACTGTGGACGTTGGGAAGCGCGTGGAGTATGAGGTGGAGCCGCGCGTGCAGCGCATTGAGCAGCAGCTGCAGGAGAAGCTCCCAGCGGAATGCCGCGCGTTCGCTGGTAAACCCATGCAGATCCAGTACTACGACAAGACCATCAACACGTTCCGTGAGAATGCGGATCTAAAACCAAGCGAAGCGTACATGAAGCACGCGATCAAGCAACTGCGGGAGCAGCTCCTTGCGTAGGTTATGGACGACACTCAGGATTCACGACGTGAACTAGATTAACGGAGGGGTGGTTGTGATACTATGCTGCAGCGAGAAACTGGCAGTCTTCACAGACGCTGAGTTGCGTGAGATTGTGCTGCAGGAGTGGCGAAGCGATATGGCTCGCTGCGTGTGGCAAGCGCGATTGAACCGCCACGACAGCAAGGACGGTCCGGTCGTCAAGCGATCGCGAAGCGCAGTCATCACAGTGGCGTCGCAGCCACGCGAAGGAGAAACGCTGGTACTCGATGCGTTAGCACAGTCCAAGAAACCAGGACGACGAGTCAAATTGGGATGAAGACAAAGGTTCTATGGTCAGTAAAGTATCTATCTACCGATGAGGAAGTTGAAGATGTCGCCCTCCTTCACGATGTACTCCTTGCCCTCGACGCGCTGGAAGCCCTGCTCCTTGGCCGCCTTCATGGTGCCCGCCTTCTCAAAGTCCTCGTACGCCACGGTCTCCGCTCGAATGAACAGACGCTCAAAGTCCGAGTGGATTACACCAGCGGCGATCGGCGCCGTCGAGCCGGCCATCACGTTCCACGCGCGCGCCTCCTTCTCGCCGACCGTGTAGTACGTCTGCAGCTGCAGCAGCTCCTTACTGGCGCGAATGACCTTGGTGAGGCCTGTCTCGGAGAGACCGCTTTCCTGGAGGTACTCCAATTGGCTCTCTTCGTCCTCGAACGACGCCGCCGCTTCCTCCAAAGCGCCCGATACATTGATGCAAAGACTGCCTTCCGATTCCACACGTTCACGCACGGCCTCCGTCATTGCGTTACCTTCAGCAGCATCGTCCTCCGAGACATTGCACAGGTACAACGCCTTCTTCGCAGTGAGGAGCTGGAGCTGGTCGAACTGGACCTGTTCCTCTGGCTTATCCCACGTGAGGTCGGTAGTGAGGTTGCCTTCTTCCAGAATAGGCTGCAGGCGCTCAAGCACAGCGAGCAGGCTCGGAACAGTAGGATCCACCGACCTACAAGATCAAACAAACAGCGTGAGTGGTTGAATCAATATCTACAGCGCAGCAGCGACGTAGAGTACTTCTTCTTCTTCGCCAGGTTGCTCAGTCGCTTCTCCACAGTCTGCAGGTCCGCGAGGATCAGTTCCGTGCGGATCGTATCCAGATCACGCAGTGGGTCGACTGTGTTGTCCACGTGGATGATGTTGGTGTCCTCAAAGCAGCGCACGACGTGGGCGATCACCGCGACCTGGCGGATGTTGTCCAGGAACTTGTTGCCCAGACCTTCGCCCATCGACGCGCCGCGCACGAGACCAGCAATGTCCACGAACTCGAGCTGCGTCTCCACAATGCGCTGCGACTTCTCGACCTTGGCGAGCGTGTGGAGACGCGGGTCTGGCACAGCAACGCGCGCAACGTTCGGGTCGATCGTGCAGAATGGGTAGTTGGCGGCCTGCGCGTTCTCGGTCTTGGTGAGCGCGTTGAACAGCGTGGACTTGCCGACGTTGGGCATGCCCACGATGCCGACGGAGCGGTGGAAGCTACGCGTGAACACGCTGGTGCGCGTGGCCACGGAGGCGCGCACAGCGAGCATGCGCGGGATCATAGTGCTGCACCTTCTGGTGGTGGTGATGAATGCGCTTGTCAATTCCACGGACCACAACGGCAGACTGGTCTGGGGCGGGCCAGTTGGCGACCCATATGCTGATGTGGAGCAGCTAAAGAGATATTCGCAGGTTCTGGAAAGAGGGGAATAACCTCACCTGGATCTGAAAATGACATTATCTGTGTGGTGTGGCCTTCACGAGCATGGGAAGAGACGGTGGAAAGAAATAATGGAAGTAAATCCGAAAGAAACATGCATGTTACCACTGCAGTCAGCGATCTTCGTTTGCAGCTGGATACCACTGCTGACGCAGCGAAGAAGCGGCCCACAATCCGACTGGCTGATGCGCACGAGTGATGTTCTTGAACATCACTTCGTCTAAAAACCTCCATTTTTTCATAGCGAAGCCACTTGCCTTGGAATGGAACTCCCCATCTGCTCCACCAGCTGGTTTTCACCGCCGTCCAGAGTTGACCAATCCAGTCACCTGCACACAGACTCTGGCATTTTTTTTACAAACTCTGGACTGCGGACGCTGGACGCGCTGGGCCCTGGACTTCGGACCCTGGACGGTTGGAGCTCTTCAGCACCAACAGCTCACTCGGCTTTTTACCCGTCCTCGCACGCAACCGACTCACCATGAAGATCGTCCGCAGCCTCCTCGCGCTTGGCGCGGTGTTCGTCGCCTCACTGGCGTCCGCTGAAGCTGGCGCTAACGATGCGGACCTCATCACGTCGCTGCCTAACTTCAACGGAACTGTGCCATTCAACCAGTACGCTGGCCGCCTCGAGCTCCAAACCAAGGAGAAGCTCTTTTACTGGTACACCGAGAGCCAGAACAAGCCAGCGGAAGACCCGATCGTGCTGTGGTTGAACGGCGGCCCGGGCTGCTCGTCCATGGGCGGATTCTTCACTGGTAAGTCGCGCTTGGCATTAGATTTGGTATGGAGGAGGAAAGTATTGACAATCGATTGTTTCCTGCAGAGAACGGCCCATTCGTTGTGCGTCCGGACCAGTCTGTGAAGACCAACCGCTACTCGTGGAACCGCAACGTGAACCTTGTGTGGCTGGAGCAGCCAGCGGGTGTGGGTTTCTCAGGCCCACTCCAAGACGCGGCGTACTACAACGATGACAACGTTGCTGAGAAGGCGTACGAGTTTGTCGAGCTGTTCTTCAAGAAGTACACTGAGCTGCAGGGTCGTGACTTCTACATCACTGGTGAGAGTTACGCGGGTATCTACATCCCGTTCTTGCTCGACTTGCTCGTGAAGAAGCCAATTGCTGGTGTGAAGCTGGCGGGTTACGCCATTGGCAACCCGTTTACGGATACCACAGTCGACGGCAACGCGTACATGGACTACTACTGGTCGCACGGTATCATTTCGCTCGAGAACTACGACAAGATCAACGAGAGCTGTGGCCCAAACACCGGCGCGTGCATGTACACTACGGACAACTGTGACCCAGCGTGCACGGCTGCTATCACTGAGGGTATGACCGCGGCTCAGGAAGACCAGTTCAACCCGTACTACATCTACGGTGACAAGTGTCTGCTGAAGAACTCGCAGGCCAGCTCGCTGCACCACATCAAGAAGCTTCTCGTTCCTACGTCTGGCCGCGGCGACATCGGTGTGTGCGCTGATGGCTTCACGGAGCTGTACTTGCGTCAGGAGAATGTGCAGAAGGCTCTTCACGTTGATGGCGGCCTCGTCAACTGGACCGACTGTAACGACGCTATCTCGTCCGTGTACACTCGTGCCGACACTGCGCTGCCAAAGTACCGCAACTTCCTGAACTACAACCTCTCGGGTCTCATCTACAGCGGTGACGCCGACTCGGTCGTCAACTTCATCGGTACGGAGCGTTGGATCGGCAAGCAGGGCCTGAAGCTCAACATCAAGAACAAGTGGTCGGCGTGGTTTGGCCCGGACAAGCAGCTCGCTGGTTACGTCCAGGACTACGAAGGTCTGACGTTCAAGACCATCAAGGGTGCCGGCCACATGGTGCCTGCTGTGCGCCCACTCCACGGTCTGTACCTGTTCGAGTGCTTCATCTTCGGCGACGCCAAGTGCGCGCAGTTCCAGTACCCAGTGGACGATGAGGAGTACGCGACTGGTGAGTTCGAGGACAGCGAGGATGATGAGACGGTGACCCTGAGCAGCCTGAACAAGATGCAGCCAGCGGCGTCGTCGTCGTTCTCTGTTGGCTCGTTCGTGGGACTCGCGGTTGTGGGCTCGGCCGTCGTGGCGCTTGTTGTGACCGGCTACAAGAACTCGAAGAAGCGTGCTCGCTACCAGGTCATCGGCTCGCGCGTGTAAGTTTGGGTCGTTAGCTTCAGATCCCCGGATCTCTGGATCTCCGGATTCGCTGGATTTTTGGGATCCGTGTCCATAGCTCCAGCAGTTAGTCGTCCAAGTTTTAGGCAGCCTTGAGTCTAACCCACATCAAATCCAGTTTTTGGTGGCTGCCTCGAGTACTTGAGCCTCCAATGGTGATTGTGGCCTCACCAACGAGGAATTAAGTCCGGTAAGTGGGTTACCCCCTGTTTGTCCTAACGTAAGTAGGTTACGCTAACCCACTTGCAAGTGGATGAAAAGATAGTAGATATTGACTGTTCCGGAGCTCTCGCTCCGGCGTGGAGCACTCGCGCCCGCTCCGCTTCGCTGCGCTAGAGCGCTCGTGAGATAACGCCCTCCGCTTCGCTTCGGGGCTATCGACCTTTAGATCATGAATCCTGGTGAGTGTGGGGTCGCATTCGATCATGCTCCGAGCCAAGACACGAGCGCATCAACTTGCAAGTACATTGGCGTAACCTACTTACGTTGGGACAAACAGGGGGTAACCCACTTACCGGATTTAATTCCTCCCTCACCAACAACAGGCCATGCTGTCACTGCCACTGCGCACACAAAGCATCGCGTACTCATCGTCACCTCCGCGTCCACAGTGTAAAAACCAACAAATCTCCAACAAAATCCTCACAGCAGCATTGCAGCTGCGCGAAAGATCCGAGGATCAAGTCTCACAGGTCCAACCAATCCAAAACCCTTTCGGAACCACGTTGTTCACTCGGCAACCCCAACCCCGAACCGCACCCGCACCCGCACACAACACCAACAGCCACACGGCCATCGCCGAAGATCCAAGAGCTCCTCAGTCAGCAGATAGCCACAGTCAAAATGACGCCTTCCCGTCGCCTCATTCTGGACTTTGCTGTCTTCCCCACGCACCCTCAAGCTCTCTAGACTCCCAGTATCATGAAGCTCCCTATTCTGGTGGCCCTTGCAACGCTGGCGCTGGCTGTGAGTGCCACAGAGACCTCGCACCAGTACGACCACCGCGTGACGGAGCTGCCCAACTTCAATAGCCAGACGGACGTGCCGTTTGCCCACTACGCCGGCCAGTTGCCGCTGGACTCGGGCGAGAAGCTGTTCTACTGGTACGCTGAGTCGCAGCAGGACGCCGCTAAGGACCCGATCGTGCTGTGGCTCAATGGCGGCCCGGGCTGCTCGTCGATCAACGGGCTCTTCACGGAGAACGGCCCGTTCATCGTGGACCAGGACCTGAACGTCCAGCTGAACGAGTACGCGTGGAACCGCAAGGCTAACCTGGTGTGGGTCGAGTCGCCCGCTGGCGTGGGCTTCAGTGAGCCCGAGCAGCCAGCAGAGTACTACAACGACGACGTGGTGGCCGACCGCCTGCACAAGTTCATTGCCACGTTCTTTACCGCGTACCCGGAGCTCCAGGGCCGTGACTTCTACATCACGGGCGAGAGCTACGCTGGTATCTACATCCCGTACCTGGTGGACTTGCTGGTGAAGACGCCGATCGACGGCGTCTCGCTCAAGGGCTTTGCTATCGGTAACCCACTCACGGACAATGAGATCGACGGCAGCGCGTACATGGACTACTACTACTCGCACGCTCTCATATCGCGCCAGACGTACCACAAGATGCTCGAGTACTGCTCGCAGGAGATCGCGCAGTGCATGTTCTCGTCCAAGAGCTGCTCGTCGCGGTGCCAATCGGCCGTGAACGAAGGCTACGTTGCCGCAGCCCACGACCAGTTCAACCCGTACTACCTGTACGGCGATGTGTGTCTGTTGAGCAACGGTCAGGCTGGCTCGCTCAACTTCCACAAGCAGAAGAACCACCCGACGCCAGTCGACCACCGCGGCGACATTGGCCCGTGCACGGACACGTTCACGCTCAAGTACCTCAACACGCCGGAGCTCCAGAAGGCCGTGCACTTGCCACAGCACATTGAGTGGGTGGACTGCAGTCCGCACGTCTCCCGCAACTTTGCTCGCGCTGACTCGTCGCTGCCAAAGTACCGCAGCATTCTGGGCCACGGTCTTAAGGCGCTCATCTACAGTGGCGACGCTGACTCGGTCGTTAACTTCATCGGCACGGAGCGCTGGATCACTGGCGACGGCCTGGACTTGAAGGAGGTCGTTCCATGGCACGCGTGGTTTGGCCCCGACAAGCAGGTCGCCGGCTACGAGCAGGTATACGAAGGACTCACCTTCAAGACCGTCAAGGGCGCGGGGCACATGGTGCCCGCCGTTCGTCCGCTCCAAGGTCTGAACTTGTTCGAGTGCTTCGTGTACGGCAACGAAGAATGCGCCAAGTTCACGTACCCAGTGGACCCAACTGAAGTCGAGACCGGTCTTGCGAGCGACAAGGACGAAGCCACTGCTAGCGAACAGCTTGCTGGCACTGTGCGTGGTGCCGCGCTGAACGCTGGCGCTAGTGCGCAGACAACCACGCCGTCGAGTGTGTTGCTGATCGCTGGTGTGGTGCTTGGCGTGGCCGCATTCACGGCGCAAAAGCTCAAGAGCAAGAAGCGCCGTGAGAAGGGATACGAGATGATCTAAGCGCCTCTGTGTGTTCTCTTGTGCCTGTACAAACTAGGCTAGTGTGTAGTTCACATCGTACAGAGCCTCAACCGGCTAACCAAACAGCCCTTGTACGTGAACCTCTTGTTGTGTCCCGCTCGACGAGGACCTGGAGACTCGCTGGGAATTGCAAGAGAATTTGATGCAGCTCTCACACCGTAACTTCTGTCCAAGCTAACACCAGCATTTGTGTCAACTAACAAGACGGTGCATCATACTACTGCGTAGTATACGGTGACATGCCAGCACTCGAGCTCACTCGACGCAATCCATCGTGCTCGCATGTGGGAGGAAGGACAAGTCCAACGGCAACGTCAAGACGATCAAAGAGGCGCCCACGCTGATGCCAGAGCTGCTGCAGCCGAACCCAATTGATAATGCACTCAGATAAGATAAATATAATGCTATCTCAAAACTAATCTGCATATTTTGGAATTTTGGAAGCCGAATGTGAGCATCCACAAATACCCAAATTTCTGTATATTGGGTTCGGTCCACGTGTCGACGGAGCTGGACACGTTGCTGACACCTTGCGTCACTCCTCAAGTTTCTCTCTGATCCCCACTGAACTCTGGACGATGGCCAAGACCAAGAAGCAAGCGGACGCCAAGCCAGAGGCTGCTGCTGCTGCTGATACTGCTACTGCAGTGGCTACTACTCCTGCAACTCCAGCTCCAGCAGCAGCCCCGCGTGCGTCTCCATTCAGCAGCTTCATCTCCAAGCCCGTGCTGTTCCTGGGCTTGCTGGTGGGCCTGTTGTCGCTCGCGGTCGACTACCTGCCTGCGGAGATCACGCCGCAGGAGCTCGACTACGCGTACGCGCCACGCACGCTCGAGCAGCAGCAGCGCTACGCTGACGGTCCAGGCCGCGTGCTGAACTCGGCGGTGTTTGAAGCGGCGGAGATCGTGCTCGAAGGCCAGGCGCTCGCCGCAGAGGACATTGTGATCTCTCCGGACGGCAAGAAAGCCGTCACGGGGCTGCGCGATGGACGTGTGGTGTACTTCACAAGCGACTCGAAGACGAGCGAGCTCAAGATGTTTGAACTGGGACGCACGGGGAACATGCTGGACACGTGCGGCGCCCCGGAGACCGAGCTGATCTGTGGCCGTCCACTGGGCTTGGCGTTTGTCGACGGCGCGACGTACGCACGCTACGTGACTCGCATTGAGAACCCGACGTTCTTTGCCAACTCGACGATGCTGCTGATCGCAGACGCGTACAAGGGCCTGATCCTCATGGACGCGTTCGGCAAGTCCACCAAGATCTTTGACTCGGTCGGCGCGCGTCGCATCAAGTTTCTGAACTCGATCGCGGTCACCAAGAACGGCGAGGTGTACGTGAGCGAGTCGTCGCGTCGTTTCCACCGCAAGGACGTCACGCTGGACACGCTCGAGCGCCAGCACACGGGCCGCTTGTTCCACTTCAACCCCGTGACCACGCGTGTGAGCGTGGTGGCGCGGGACCTCGCGTTCCCAAACGGTATTGAGCTCGTGGACGATGAGACGGCGCTGCTTGTATCGCTCACGTTCTCCAACAAGATCGTCAAGTTCGATGTGAAGACCAAGGAGTTTACGGACTTTGCGTTCGTGCCTGGCATGCCGGACAACCTGTGGATCGAGAAGAAGGGCGAGAAGCAGACGCTGTTTGTGGGACTCGTGGGCGTGCAGCCGTGGTGGCACCCTGTCATTCTCGGCCAGCCAAAGGTGCGCAAGCTCTTGTCGCTGGTGGTGCCGCGCCCCTACCTGCGTAAGCTCGCAAGTCCACGCGGTGCGTTTGTGACGGTGGACATGGCGACGGGGGATATCGTGAACGCGTACCAGGACAGCGACGGCTCGGCGGCGTTCTTGTCGGGCGTCACTGGGTTTGGAGACTACTACTACCTCACGAGCTGGATGAACGAGTACATGGTGCGCATCCCAAAGAAGGCGCTCGAGTAGGTGATACAGTAGTCCACACAAAATGAAACAACAACCATGACTCCAGCAACACGCAATGAGCCTCGCATTGAAGCAGACTGAGCTGAAGCAGCCAAACTCGGCCTGCAACTGCAAGTCGCGCTATTTCACTCAAGTGTACTCGGTGTGATTAGCTTCCGTCGACCAGAAATAGGCTTTCCAGGCACATGTGATGGGGTGAACAGGGCAATCAACCCGGCTGGCTCATCTCAGGGATCAATGAAGAACCACACCCGACGGCGTCTGTAATCTGCAGCGATACTAGTATCATACGTCTCACTGCCGCTGTTGACTCTGTTCTCCCATCGTGTTGGACGTGTTTAGTCTGCTGCCTAGCCATGCAGCTGAAGTTTCTTCTTTTGCTGAGTCCATACTCCAGGACTATTGACCTTAGCAGTCTTCTCGGCGATTTCCTCGGCGATGAGACGAAGCCAAATGGCTGAACCTGACGTGACGTGCAAGGCCCTGCGAGGCTGTCCACAGTCGTGATTGCTCTGTTCCGTCATCGATCTAATCAAATGGCCTCAAGCTTTGGAGTCTGGACAGCTCACCAAGGGCAAGCAGGCTTGCATCCATCCTCGCGAATGCTACAGTAACCCGCTCGTCAATGGACCTGCGATTGTTGGCGGCTGAAAAAGTGGCTCAAATACTAGTAGTGGGCGCATGGTAGCGCTCCAGTGAAGCCGATGGCGGCAAAGAGCTCCCAACGTCTCACAATCCAACTAGCTCTCCACAGCACAAGCCCACCAACCAACTCCACCAGCCTCCGCCATGCCCACGCCCGTGCCAACCAAGTGGGACGCCACCAAGATCACGTCCCAGAAGGGGAAGATCGCCATCGTCACAGGCTCCAACTCGGGCATCGGATACGTCGCTGCGCGTGAGCTCGCTCGCAACGGCGCCCACGTCATTCTCG